>RXOD01003864.1:0-42939 GCA_005223375.1 Amoebophrya sp. AT5.2 | reverse complement strand
TTAGGTCTGTGTCGTCTTGTATTTTCTCTTGTATTTCGTCTCGTATTCGGTCTCAGTAGCATGGTCATATCCCCCCACCCAAAAACTCCTCGAACTTGGACACACCTTGGGCGAAGCCAAATCAGCTACGTGCCAGAAATGCCGCCAAAAATGGGTTTTTCACCCCTCTAACGACGGACACGGGATGGACGGCCAAAAGGTGTCCCAGTTTCTTCGGGACGAGCTGCTCGCCCACTTCGGGCAGCGTGAGAACCTGCACAAGATGCGCGACTTCTACCTGATCCAGGTGCGGATGATTTGCGAACTGAAAATCAGCGCGGTGCACAGTGGGGCGACGTTTTGCTTCGCGGTGTGGAATGTGACGAAGGACCGCGTGCGCGTGTGGAACAGTGGGGATTCCGCGTTGCTGATCGCAAAGAAAAACCGGCAGCAGTACGCGGTAGAGGACGAGAAATTGCGGGAAAGATTTCTGCCGCTCGAACCGCCGAATTCCGCGGAGGCGTCCCAGTTAGAAGAGGCTCGCAATCAGAAGGCGCAAGAGCGCGTGCTGGTGGAAACGCTGAGACATCAGAGTCAAGAACACCTGCAGCGTAAAAAACCGGAGAACGGAGCTGCGAGCCCCTCGGAGCCCGAGCTAGTGGTCGGGGGTTCGGTGGTAGACGACACTGAAAACAATAAAATCGCCAATGGCGCCGGCGCGGAGGCGGACCGGGCGCGCTCGGAAGGCAGTGGTCAAGCCGTTGATCCCAAGTCGTCCAACAGCAACAGTGCTGCGAACAAAACACCGGCGCAATCGAAGCCAAATATGGAGCAACAAAGTGACGCCGTTCCGGTGGCCGCGAGCGCGTCCGGGGTGCAGCCACTTACAGGATCGCTGTTTGCAGTTCTGCCGAGTCAAATTGCTGGCAAAACAACGGTTCTGCCGCCCCACTTGGCGAAAACAGGGGGAGACGTGGGGCAGCCGCGCCAGCGCCACGAAGGAGGAGGCTGCGGGCCGAGTTGGACGTCGACGCAGCAAACCGGCTTCATCGCGGGAAGAGACCCAGATTTGCGGTGCTACGCCGAGGTGTTGCCGCCGTTTGGATTTCGCCGTGTGGACGAGACAAACGGAACGGTTGTGGAACACGGCGGATCAGAGATCGCGGAACACATTAAGGCCGTGGAAGAACTTCCAATCGCGCTCTTCTCGAAGGCACACAGTCGTGGTGGAGCCGCAAGAAAAAGCACGGGAACTGGAGGTAATAGTATCGCGGCGGCAATCAAAACAGGACCATCTCTGGTCTCGGCTTCGGAGGCCGTCGCTCCAGTACCCGCACTACCTGCGAAGAAGCCGCCACCGCCACCGCCCCCGGAATTTTTGGACGAGAGCGGCGATTTCGTGGAGAGCATGCTGCTGCCTGCCCCTCCGTCATCATTTCTATCGAAGCCTCCTCCGCCGCCACCCAAAAAGAAGCGCAAAGTCGTAACTGCCGCCGGCGTGGTGAAGGGCTTGAGCGCACCGTCTGCTTCTGCTGCAGTGCCCACAGTTTACAAAGCCGCAACCTCCTCGTCGTGCAGCGTCGTCTTCGGCGGACGAAAGAGGCGCGACGTTGACGTACCCACGCAACGTGGGGGCTGGCGTGCGCACGCCAGCGCTCTGGATGCGGGTTCCAGTGACTCGATCGTCGGCCAGCCTGATGCGTGTTCCGAAAATGATCGAATGTCGCCAGACGATGACACGCCGGCTTCATCATCCTCAAGCTCGTGTGGCGCCCACAAGGAGACCCCGGCGGAACAATGTGTGCCTGCGGGTCCCCCGCCGAAGGCGGCGCCACCGCCTCCAGCACTCAGATTTCTCGTGGAAAACGACAAGTCACCAGACGATCGTATGGACACTACGACTACCGGGTCCTCACTGAAGATGTTCAGCTCTAAGGCTTCACTCGAAGACTACAACAGAAGCGCGGCGGCTGCTCGCTACTTCAGCCCCGATCAGCTCCAGAGCCTCCTGGCACTGCGCGGCGGCGAGGTCAAGAAGCGTGATCCGAACTGGTGGCGCAGCTCGGGTAGGCGTGGTGGTGCGACGTCGTCCACGACATCAACAACTGAGCCGGCTAGCTTCGTGAACTCGTACGGGCCCGATTGCTGCGGGGACATCCGCCCCGACCGCGTGGAAGTCCAATGGCAGTACCGGAAGAACATGCTGCACGAGCTACAACACACGCTTACCGCGCTACAAATGATGCGGCCACACAACGTCCGCGTCTCCTCGAGCCCGCACCCGATCTTAGTGGTGCCAATGCCAAACCACAATCCAGCCTCCCCGGACGCCGCGGAGCACCGGCTGCTGCAGCGGATCACCGTCGACCATGCCATCGACCACTACCGCGAGCTCCGGCGCTACTACGCGCGAAACTCCGTCGTGAACCCGAAGCCGCCCCTCGAGCGCTTTCACTACTACAACTCCGTGGTCTGGAGTTTTCCCTTCTACTTGCCCGAGCGGGTGCAGCGACTAGATCGGGAGCTGGACCACTTGGAGAAACTGTGGGTAAAGCACGCGTATGTTACGGACGGAGGGACGGGAAGCCAGATTAGGGGGCGAAAGAGTAAGAAAAACCGTGGCAAGAAGAAGATGATGATGAAGGGCGAGGGAGGTCTCGCCAATGCCCCCAAGGGCGAATGCTCGCCGGAAGAAAGTAATAGTGGCAGCGACGGGGGCCGGGCGAGCCAGAAGCTGGACGAAGAACTGCTGCTGTACACAGTTGATAGTTCAGCGAGCGGGAGTGGAAGCGACGCGGACGATCAGGGGGCGCGACAAGACGAGAACGAAAAGGTTGTCGATGAAGAAATGCCCCAACGACCATCCGTCGATGTTGATGCGCCCGGTAAGCAAGATGTGGAGATTTCGCCCGCTGCAGCGAGCGACGAAGCATCAGCCGCGGCTGCGAGGTGTGCAGCGGACGAGGATCTTCGCAGTAAAGCGGCCTCCTCAAGAACACCCTTCGCCCGACCTCTCTCCGACTCGGCGCTGCTCCGGGCCATGCGACGAATCGGCAAAGACCGGCGCGCGCTGAAGGAGTACGGTCTGACAAAGAACGTGGCTCGACCGAACACGGGGCTCATCATCAAGGCGAACCAGCCGCGGTGCTGGTCCCGTGTGGCCGTGGGCCCCGTGTTCCGCGGCGGACTCAACCTCGCGCGGGGGTTCGGGGACTGTATTAGCTACACGCTGGGCCACTCGCTGGAGCCGGATTTCTTCGAGTTTAGCGCCCACGATCTAGAGTACATAGTTTGCGCGAGCGACGGTGTGTGGGACTACACGAACGAAAGCACGCAACTGGGTTTCTTCGCAAGACTTCCGAGCGCGGAGGAAGTGGTGCAGGAAGCGCAGAAAAATTACTCCGCCGCCACGAAGGGAGCCTGCGACGACACCACGGCCGTCACAATACGACTCATCCGACGAAAGAACGAAAATATTAAAACAGACTCGCTTTAAAACTTTTCATTTTTTAAGGGATTTAAATATCACTCTTCAGCACGGTTGTACGTGAATCTCGTGAGACGTTAAAGGAAGTAGTAAACGCCCATCCACTAATCGTGGTACTGTCACGCCTCCTGTCGCGTTCGGCTTTTCGAGCAAACTCGCTCTTCGCGTCGATGTGTCCTCCACCGGCTCTAAAATGCGTTCTTCTTCGAAAAAAATCTTTAAATTCCGACAAGAAAATAATGCCGCAGCGTGGAAAGGAGCAGATAGGATCTGCATGCAGTGTCATGTAGTATATTGTTTGAGATCGGTTTTGCGAGGAATAAACCAGAAAATATTCCGGAATGCTGGCTGTGTGTATAACTAGTGTTGATCATTCGTGGTCGTGCGCCCTGGATCAGTTGTCTATTTGCCTTGTTTGCTGCGGCTGCCACGCTGAATTAAGTAATTTGTCGCAGGCGAAGGAATTGGAAAGTACACTTTACCGTATTCTTCCGCAACTTTTTGAAGGCAATCACAAGCTCGGCTCCGCCGCTACACCTTCCTTTCTTGTAGAATCTACTTATCATATCAGTAAAAACTTTCCGTTCGACCAAATCGACCTCCCAAACAAAATGGCGAAAGGTGCGATGAAGCAGGCTTCCGCCACCCCGATGAAGCTCGAGAAAGCCCCTCCGGCGATGAAAAAGGAGGCTCCTGGTGTTGCTGCAGCTTCGGCTGCTGCTGCTCCCGCAGGTAAGAACAAGAAGAAGACTACGTCCGCCGAGAAGGGTGGCAACGCGAACGCGATGAAAAAGACGGCGTCTGCGCAAAAGGTCCCGCCGATGAAGGCAGTTTCCAACAAGAAAAAGTCGGCGGCCAAGAACAACAAGTCGGAAACGAAGAAGACCGAGGACAAAAAGAAGAAGCCGTCGGTGCCGAAGTCGAAAGCTCCCGGTGCTCAAAAACAAGAGGCCGCCGTTATTATGAAGAAGGCCGCTCCTGCGTCGGACAAAAAGAAAGCGTCCGATGTGAAAAATAAGGCTGCCTCGCCGAAGACGAAAAAGGCCGCTCCGTCGGACGCTAAATCCAAGAAGGCCGCTTCCCCTACCAGCTCGTCTGCCGCGGTGATCAAGTCCTCCGCGAAACAGGCTAAGAAGGCTACGTCGCCGAAGTCGAAAAGTACGGCCTCCAACGCCATGAAGAAGGTCGCGTCCGCGATGAAGCAGGCGGCCGCCGCGCCGATGAAAGTCGCGTCTGCGGCGATGAAGACCGCGATAAAGGCTGTGTCGGCGGCGATGAAGAAGAGCACTTCCACGGGTCGTGGGGGCAAGAAGAAGACCGGCGAGCAGGCCTCCGATGTGACGCCAGTGAAGCAGGGGAGCTCCTTGGACCCAGAAATCCTCGGGATGAACGCAGCTGCGGATACGGACGAGCCAGCGAAAGACGGACTGGAGGAAGAAATGTACAGCAACGGAACAGAGTTGATGTCCGAGGCGGAGGACGCGAGCCAGGACCCGGAAGTGCCGCTGAATATGGTCAACATGGTGGCATAGAAAGGGTTGCGGTGAACGTGGTTTCGTAGAGAAGTCAAATTTTCTACTTCTGAATGTCGGTCGGGGCGGGAACAGTGACAGAAGGATAAGGGAATGGTCACTGATTGAGCGGCCGCGATGGTGGTTTCGAGAGGATGGGGTTGTTCACGTTGGGGGACAAACGCGATGAAAGCGGAACTACTCGTATCATCTTCAGTACGTAGGTATACAAACATCGAAATTGAAAATGATTCATCAAGGAAAAAAAAACGAATGTCAGTAAAGCTAGGAGGAGGAATCGTAAAGAGCATCGCTTGCGGTTATGATGAGAGTCTTGCTCTGTCTGTGAAGATTAATAACTTCAACTTCAGGACGGGGCGACTTAAAGTTCGGGACTGGCAGAATGAGGCGCGATCTATAACTCAAGTTTTCACCACAAGCACAACCACTTTCACCAAGAAATTGACTCCAGCTTTCATTTGCTCGTAGGTAAGAAAGCAAAATGTTTTTTCCTCTGAAACATCCGCCTTCCTCGTGGTACTAGCGCTAGCCTTGAAGTTAGTAGAAGAGAGACACTTCATCTTCATCTTCTTGGTTGCCTTGCATCAATTTGGCAGGATTAGGTTTCGGACTCGTACTTCGCAGTGAGGCAGGCCATGTGTCGAAGAGCGGGATAACAACCGAAAACTCGGTACGACTGGCAGGCAGATGAGAGGAAAACTACCTAAGTATACTTTCATTAGCCCTAGAAGATGGCGCAACTGCGTAGGGGTAGGTGAGTCGACACTGCTGATAGATTGGCACACGTCGGCGATATTCCTCAAAAACATCATCCATGAACATAAAACCAAAAAAAGCAAAAAACGAAGGAAGACCAGTTGCACTGGGCGAGTGTGATGGGTTCATGAATGCCTTGAAAAAACCCACAAGACAGAGGTAAAGCGGTAGGTGGCCGTGGCAATGTCAAGCAGCGAGAGGTTTCCGTGCTTGCAGGCCTACTTCGCTGGTGATCCCCTTCGTTACCCCGGGTTGCGGAATCGAATCAAATCGGTCTCTGCGCAACACGTCCTTCAGATCGCGTGTTTTTCGTTGATGAAATTCGTCTCGTGTTTGCCGATGTTCCAAAAAAGGTTCGCCGTGATTTCACGCGCTCGTGTCTATCACTCTTCGTGTGGTCTCACAGACACAGAATTGGATTAGTTTTTACCAGATTGATACAAACCAAGAATAAAGGGAAAGGCAGATAGCGCAGACCGATCATTGTCGCAACCGAGACAAAGAACGATGGATTCTAACCGTTTCCTTCGCGATTCGCTTCTCGGCGACCCATCGCTCCGCACCAGTGTGGCGCAGGGCACACGACCGCCACCGGTAGATCCGCCGCGCTTCTCGACGGCATCATCGTGCATGGGGGCGGGGAGACCATCGTTCGCGGAATCACCGCCTGAGCTCGCGCCAGCATCTGAGCAGCTGCAGGCCCCGATGTTCGCGTTTCGCGGTATTGGTGCGGCCGCTGGAGCGTCCCGGCCTTCGCCGAACCGGGGCTCCCCAGTTTTTGGCCAACTCGGCTTCGGTTCAGTTGTGCCACCGGATCAGTATAGTGCCCCTGGCCCTGCTGTCCTTGGGACTGGAGGTGGAAACAGCCTCGGCTTGGGTCGTGGCCCTCCCGGCGCTGCCGCAGGCGGAGCAGGAGCATCATCCTCGTCCTTTTCGGGGACGGGGCAGCTGGCTGGGATGTTGTTAAACGGCGCGTCAGGAGACAACCACCAGCGGGCGACGAGCTCGTTCTTACAGCCGCATGCTGGCTTGAATGCGGCTTCTCAGGCAACCGGCGGTGGCGCGTGGCACGGAAGTGGTCAGCGGCAGCTGCGTCCTGGTGCAGAAGGGCAGCAAATGCAGACGAGCACGTCAAGCCCGTTGGGCGCCGGAATAGCGAACCAGCAGCATCAGCAGCACGCAGCAGCGGCATCGCAACTGCAGCAGCATGAGCACCAGGTAACTGATCGTAGTGCTCGAGATCCCGGAGGGGGGGCCGAAAGGGGCGCCGACGGTTTTCCGCAGAGGGCGCAACTTGCTCGACAACTCGAAAATGCCGCTTTAGAACTGCGCGCGCGAGGCCTTCACCGGGCCACGCAGTGGTGCACGGATTTGGCTCTTGCGTTGCCAGATGTTGGAGAGGCCGATGCAAGCATGGACGTCGAAGGTTTAGGTGGGTACTGCTGAATGTTTCTTGGCCGCTCTCTTTTTCATCTTCGCAATAAGTACGATAGATTGATACAGTCATGTTCTGAGAGTTTACTTCCTTGGCTTGGATTGCGATCATTTCGATCCATGTATGTGTACCCCAGGGCCGCCGTTTCTTCAGTGACCGCGGCGGTGCAGACCACCTGCGGTGGCTCTTCCAGCTCCACCTCGGCTGGCATCCTGCGCGCATCGGTTTCGCGGACCATTTTCGCCGCCAAGTCTCACTTCGACTTGCGTCAGTACCTCCGAGCGCACGCGCTGCTCGCGAAAATCGAGCCCGCAAGCGCGCTGGGGCCGGTGGGAACTTTTCTCAAGTGGTACTCGCTCTACCTGGTGGGGGAGGCACGGAAGGAACAGGAGATCAATGAGGCCGAGGCGCTAAACCGGCCACAGGTACGGAACCGCGAGTTGAAAAAAATCGCGGAACACCTACAGCACGCGCGAGCCACGCAATCGGGGCAAGCTTGCGACGCGCACTGCTTGTACCTGCTTGGGATCGTCTTGAAGGGGCTCGAGCGGAGAAGCGAAGCGAAGAAGGTGCTGCTCGAGTCACTGAAATCCTTTCCCTGCAATTGGTCCGCGTGGGTGGACTACTTGGGTCTCGCACTCGAGGACCCGGCGTCGCTCAGCAAGGGGTTGGTCGTGGACACCGGGACGAATCCTGCTTTTCCGCGGCACATATTTCAAGCCGATTTCTACGCCGACTACAGTGCTGGTGGCTCTAGTCCCGCCGGCGCTGCGGATGCGACGAGCGACGCCGTCTTCGACCTGCTGTTTGATGGGCAGCATCGTGGCAGCCCGTCTTCTTCGCCGTCCGGCAGCTCCTCGTCCGATTCGGACATGGCTATGGACGGCAACTTGAAAACGGTTACATCTTCAGCGCAACCACATGGCGCCGTGAAGCGGGGTACCGCAGAAACTGCTCCAGACGTAGGCATAGCTACTCCGACTGGTTGGCCGCGCAAGTTCTTTCGGGCCGCTGCGTGCCTCGAACTACAGTACAATGAAGAGGCGCTAGAGCTGTACCACGAGCTGCTCTCGATCTTCCCGGGAAGCAGCTACATTCTGTCGCAGATCGCTGTAATTGAGTACAACATGAAGGAGTACGACTGTAGCCTGGAAACGTTCGAAAGGATGCGCGCACTCGACCCACACAAAATTGAAACGCTGGACACGTACTGCAACGATGTTGTGCAGCTTTCACGATATTGATTCATTGGAGTGATCATCAGCAACAACATCAAGATCATGATCTGGTTTACAACTAGGTTCGTGTGCTGCCCGTGGCCGTGCCTTGATCGGTTCGCAACTAGGTTCTCATGTGGCCGTGCCTCGGTGATCGGCTGGTCCTTCGCTTCGGATCGAATCGTGAGGAGTATTTTTGATTCGTGATGATCGACCTGACAGGTACTCGAACATTCTGTACGTGAAGGAGAACGGGCCCGCCCTCGGCCACCTCGCGAAGCAGGCCGTCCGCGGCGAAAAGTACACCCCGGAGGCTTGCTGCATCATTGGCAACTACTTCTCCCTGAAAGCGGAGCACGAGAAGGCCGTCTCGTACTTCCACCGTGCGCTGCAGCTGAATCGTTTCTTTTCGCCGGGCTACATCCTGATGGGGCACGAGTTCATGGAGCTGAAGAATTCGGCGCTCGCAGTGGACGCGTACAAGTCGGCGCTCCAGCTGAACAAGCGAGACTACCGCGCCTGGTACGGCATGGGCCAAACCTACGAGCTTCTGAACCTGTACCACTACGCGCTGTACTACTACCAGCAGGCGATGCGGCTGCGCCCGAACGACGCCCGGATGTGGAACGCGCTCGCGGGCTGTTACGAAGCCATGCCGAACATGCGGGCGCAAGCGATCGGCTGCTTCGAAAGGGCGTACAGGTGCGGGGATCTGGAAAACCTAGCGCTCGCAAGGCTGGCCAGACTCTACGGTACATTTATTATGCGTTTACATGCCAGATGTTGAAGTTGATGAAGATGATGAAAAGTAAGCACAAGGGCGAAGCCGAAGCCAATGCCAAATAAAAGGGTTTGCAAACCACGGAAGCTCCCCTCGAAAAGGGAAACAAAAAAAAAATTCAGCGGAGGAGGCGGAAACCGAGGACCGCGCAGCGGAATACTACCAGCTTCTTTTGGAGCAACCGGCCCATACCGGGGTGCCGCAGCAGCTTTCGCTGGAGGCGGTAGAAGCGCTGCGTTTTCTAATGCAGTACTGCCAGAGGAGTGGTCGCATCCAGGAGTGTGCTGAGTTCGCGCGTAAACTTCTTGACACGGCAGGCCCGGAGCGAGAGGAAGCCAAACTCGTCCTGATGGAAATCCAGGCGAAGTAGTGATTTCATGCGGAGGCGTGCTTTGCTTTGTCGAGACTTTTGGTCCCAGCTGGCCTACTTCGTAGGGGGCCGACCCCACTCTTCTACCGGTGGATTTCTGACGCAAATACGAGAGGAAGACTTCGCGTCCCCTTCACGCACTGTGTGTCCCCGGAGGTCCTCTGGGCAGGGGACGGCTGATAATTGTTGCTGCAAGACTGAACTAGTCACGATTCCGCTACCTATAGAAGCTCATTGGTGGTCTAAGAGTAAGACTCGACAGCTCATCATTCGAAAACTCAGGCTACGGCTTTGTTGGCAATATTTTCAAGTTTTGATGTACTACGACAAGTCCATTTTCAAGTACTAGCTGCGCATCCTCTGTTGATCGATTGGCACCCACGATTGGTGCCCACGCTCACATCATTTGGTAGAGCAAAGAGATTCACCGCTAAGCCGATTCCCAGCTCGTCCGGAAATTTTTTGGTAGCGTAGCGCTGCAGCTACATCAGTGGGCGCCCCGCCTTTAGATGCGGCCCCGGCGACCGCGCGGCGCGGACTTGGCAACGGCGGGGGAGAGCATGCATGCATCGCGGGCCGACCGTCTCTCAGGAAACGGTCCCCGCATATGTGGACGCTTTCAAATAATATAATTGATGACTGAGAGAGAGAGCGCCGGGAGAAGCTGAAGCACGCTGGTGCGTGAAGATGCATTTCAGCTGAAAAGATCGCTCCAACGCCTTCAAATGAAATTCAATTTGAGATCCCAGTGCTCCGTTCGGAAAAAGAGATGCAAATTATCAATGACAGGATCCCAGCACTCGCTCCAACTGCTTTCTGTTTGAGAACTGAAATAGCACGAGAAAATATCGGAACCGGAAGTCCGCCTCTTGTGGGGTCAATGAATGCGACTGCACTTGATCCGACACCGCGACGATTCGTCCGTGAATCAGCGCGACTACTCTTTCGATAAGCATAAGCCGATGGATGAAAGTGGAGCCACTTCAACATTCTTGACTTTTCAAATTGATTCAATCTCACCGCTTTCATCGACAGCATATGAATATGATGAATGCGCAGGCTGAAGATAGTGAAAATAAACGGACAGAGTGAGAAGAAAGCACTCACGCAGATTCACAATGTTGGCGCTCCTGTATTACCCAGATGAAATCCTATGTCGATCTCCATGACCAACAGCACAAACACGTGTGCTGACTCATTCACAGCTTATTCTATGACGGCGCGATGGCGCTTTGAGCGCTCCTTTACGTAAGAACGCGAGATCCAAGAACGAAGACGATGACACAGCGACCGCGACACCGACATATGAAGAACGAAGACTAACAGGGAGGCGTAGGCGACTGCAAAGCTAACGAGCGCGTTACTAGCTGCTGCTATCGAGGGGCGCTGTCGCATTTTGCACAGCCGGCGTCGAGACATCATCACGTGCGCACTCGTCGACGTGCGGAGGCGAGCAATCGCTCGCTGGCCGGCATCACGAAGACTACAGGTCGCAGGCCCAGAAGATGGACGAAGCGGGGCCGTCTACGGCTGCGCCGACCGACCTTGGCGAGAAGGTCACCGATTTCTTGCGCAAGATGTTTAGGACAGAGAGCCTTGATGAGGGCGTCTGCGAAAAGCTAGACGGCATGCTGGGTGTCTCCGTCGACTACATCTGCGAGCGGGTGGAGGCCGAAGTGTCAAAACCCTCTGCGGGGGATCACGGTCCGGCGCGGTCCACCAGCACCGAATCGCCTGACCGCAGCGGACATACTGGAAACGAGGGCGGCAGCACGAGCGAGGAAGAAATCGAGTCGATGCCGGAGATTTTGCCGACTGCGACTGCGACCAACGACGCTATAAAAACACCCGCCCCGGCGGTCGAAGACGGTGATCCGGATCCAAGCACTACGTCATCACCGGTGCCGAGCAAGCCGACGGCCCCTGCTGCCGGGTCAGTATGCGAGAAGGAGGTGCGCGCTAGCGTCGACACGGCCCTGGGCTTGTTGACGAGCGAGAAGGTGATCGAATACGACCGGGAGCAAGGACGGATATCGCTGCGAATCGCAGCAACGCGGAACACAGTGCTCATACACGACGTGCCGCTGTCCGTGAATAAGGGCACGATCGAAGGTCTGTTCAAATCCGACTCGCAGTCGAGCTCAAAGCGCGACCCGGCGGTTTCGGTTTCGGTGGGCGCGGTTGACCAAACCAGCAAAACTAGAGTCTGGTAATTCGCCTTTTGTGACAGTAAACTTAATTTGCAGAAAACATCAAACTTTTCATTCTGGAATAATGTTAGGCCTGTCGGATAAGTAAGTACTCGCGCAAGAAATCTCCACCGCCTCGCCCGCTTCCACCTGAAGCCGAAAGCGAAACCGAAACCACAGGTACGCCAAGTTTGAAAGTAATGACGACGCGGTGAACGCAGCACTGAAAGCACGAGCAGCGAAAGCGCCCTGGGACCCGGCCAAGAAAGTGCAATGCGCCATGAAGAGCAACCATTTGGTGCAGTCTTTCTATCCCGCGCAGCCGGTCTACTTCAGCCCTCTGTTCTCGACACAGCCGAATGGGCCAGACGAAGTACTTCCTTTCGCTTCCACTCGAGTTTGTTCAGTCGCTTATTTCATCCATGCGAGTAAATTGCTCATTTCTATCTCATGAATCCCTTCTCCTGACTTTGTTTCTTGTACTTACCACAGGAGGCCATTTCGTCGCTTACGCCACTGACGCTTGCGAGCCTGGGCGGGGTAGGGGAAACGATGGCGAGCCTACCTTCGAAACAGGAGCGGGCACCCGGCGGCGACGATGACAAAGATGACGGGAAGTTGCCTAAGATCCAGCAGTTACGAGACTCCGTGCGCGAAAATCTTCCAGCGACTCTTCCCAGTTTGGGCGGCGATGCGGGCAATGCGTAATTCATTTTTAAAGTATGTACGGCCTCTTCTAGCTCTAGCTCTACTTCCACTCCCTCGAGCGTTACCCTTCTGAGGCCGGGTCTGGGTTTCTGTATCTCTATACCAGGTCGCCATGTGGCTTCCGAATAAACACAAACAACGAACTACCAACATCTGCATCTACGTCTCGGAAATATTCAGCGCCGATCCGCTGTTTCGGTATAAGTCTGTGACGCGGGACCGGCACGCCGAGGGCACCGCGGACGCCATTATGGGTCGCATCCGCTCTTCCTCCACGTCGTCCCTTCCCCCCACGGCCGGCCACATCAAGTCCGCGCTCCTCGGCGGCTCGGCGAAACATCGGCTGCAATCGCGGTCGGAGAACGTGACGCCGTCCGGGTTCACGAATTTGAGCGAGTTTCTGCCCCAGACCGCCGGCCAGACAACGAGCTCCAACGCGGACCAATCGGTGAGCGACAACGCGATGAACCTGTCTGAAGGCGTCCTGCAGAACCCGTACGTGGTGATGCCCATACAGCCCGACTACTGCGACGGTGGCTTCCGCATGCCCGACGGCCAGTGGATCCCCGCGCAGAACGCGGCGCAGGGGACGTGGTGCGCGCCAGGGGACGAGACAATGATGGACCCCAACTTCCTGATGAAGTACAGCACGAGAGAAACGCCGATGGGCGGCTTCGGGGAGCAGGGGGGAGGAACCGTTTGGGGAGCGACGCCGGAGCCGATGGGAACCGGGACAGGAGATCCGGGGCAGGGAGCGGCGTTCGATGAAGCGTGCATGATGTACGACCCAAGTACGGGGCTCATATACTACACGCCGGACCAAGGAGAGACATGGTACAAGGAAGAAGGCAGTTTTTGTAGCTACAACTGAACTTCTACTACCGCACGAAGACGCACGCTGAAGTTGATTGAATGCACGGAGGAGCTGGTTTACCATGTAGAAGTTGTCTCCGTTTGTTTCGAATTCGAATTGGTCCACCGTATCTACATCGCGTTTCGTTCATCTGATTCGCAGGTATCCGCAGCAGAACGTCGGTTTGGACGAAAGCGGGAATTTCTTCCTGGATCCGAGTTCCGCTACTTCTGGCGCGGCCCTTCATGGGAACGTGGGTATGATGCCGACCTTTTTTCCAGACGGAGAGCAGGCTTCTGGGTCGGGAAAGGGAAGCGCAAAGAACTCGCCCGAGTATGGGCCGCAGGGTGCGTCGTCGAAGAAAGGCGCGAGTGGCGGCGGGAAAAGAGGCGGAAAATCCAACACTGGCAAGGGCACATGGAAAGTCGACGCCGAAGTCAACACAGTCACTGTTGCGAACTCCCAGTCCGGCTACACCCATGAATACAGAAGGTACTGGAAGACCTTGAGGCCGAAGCAAAATCAATCTTTATCATCATCTTGATGCAGCAGCAGCCAGTTGTTCCGTCTACGGTCTTCTATCACGCATTTTCAGAAGGAGTTTCTTGTGTCCCGCGCGCCGTCTGTTTGACATTCATCCACAAAAACAAAACCTCTACTCAGGTATGCCAAGGAGGAACTACTTGGGATAATTTCCGAGATGTGCGATGGCGACCTCGAGCCTCTTCCTGATGAAGAAGCGTCGCCGCCAGGCTCTCTAGCGGAAAACGGGTCCCCAAGCAAACGCGACGCTACTTCCCCACCTCCGAAGCGCGCCCCCAGGGCCATTAGCAGTCGAATCGTGCGGCCAGAAGCTCTCGACAACCCGAAGTTCGCCGACGTCGTTCGATCAGAGCCAAACCTTTGGTTTTTTCGCGGCGAGGAGCCGGGGCAGACGCGTTCGTCACGCAGCTACCCGGGTCCTCGGAGTCGCCAGCGCGGACGCAAAGGAGGGAAGGGCTCCTTCGACACCGACGAGGGCCCCTTTCTTGGAGGCAAGAAGGGCGGCGACGGAAAGGGACCATCAAGGAAAAAGGGCAGTGCGGGCAAGAAGGGCGCTGGAAAAAGCGGAAAGAAGGGCGGCGAAGAGCACACTATCGGAGGAGCCACCGAAAAAGAGGAGCAGCCTGGGGCGGACGGGACGAGCAGCAAACCGAAGAAGAGGAATAAACACAAACCAGGGAGCCTGCGGGAGAAACTGAAAGGGGAAGAGGCCGCCGCCACGGGCGACGGTGGCGATGCAAAGCCAGGAGGCAGTAAGGGCAAGGGGAAGGGCAGCGGTACTAAAGGCGGAAAGAGAGGCAAAGACAGGGGACCAAAGGGTGGCAAAGGTGCGGTCGCGGATGACTCCCCGAGAGGTGAAAAACAAAAGCCAGGATGAAAATCTCCAGAGCGCGCAGTGGCCGCCGAAGGTTAGTGCACGCAACAGGGCGATGTAGTAAAAATTGTAATTGCTCTTGCTCCATTGCTCCAGAAGATCCCGCAGACCCTGTACCGCCACAGGTCGATTCAGCTTCAGACGCAGAGATGTAGATGTTAAGCCACTGGTAGGCTGTGAGCGTTGATTACTTTGTTCTCCCGAGTAGTTTATTTTCGTATAGAACGATGACTCCATGTCCATCGATCTGCAGCAGGTTCTTTTTGAAGCTTGACGTAGCAGAGCAAAGAAAAACAATGACTAGTTCGTTGCTGAAATTTAGACCCAGTAGTGCCGTGCGTAAACGTATTCGAACCTGTTACCCATTTGATTTCGTGCGCCCGTGAAGATTTGATTGATCCCCCTACGCCACGAATCTTCAACTCATTGCGAGATATGTGCACCCAGATGCACCATGGTAAGGAGGACGCCTTCGGATTCGGAAAACAAGGAATCATTAAGTCGCCTCCAAGATAAAAAATGGTTTAGATGATTGCACGCGGACGCATGTTGTCATACGCCATAGACTGACTGACACGCCGCTTGCGGCGCGCGCCTAAAAACGCAGCCCTGGAAGGCAAAAGCTGCTCGAGAATGAGAAGCGACTACAGTTACAGTATTGAGGCGAACCGAATGAAGTTGAAGATGATTATTCCTCTGTCTCCGTCATGTTGCAACAACCGAGGCAAAAGCGACAAAATAAATGTAACTGTACAAGAAAGAAGAATATCAAGGTCCTCGACCTACAATTGGCTTGGGGAAGAGCCGCGACTCGTCCGAGCGCGGCGGACTTTCCACCATGCTATGCAATGCTGTACGTGTTCATGCGCTGCTGTTTTTTCAAGGCATTCCCGGACGGCGAGATCATGCGCACTGATCACGTTTTTGTTGAGCCACATTTTTTCGGTCCCAAGAAAAGCGCAGCAGATGAGATGGTTTCCTTCGAGGCAGCTCCTGAATTTTGGCCGGCCTTCCTGAATCACAGGCTACCACCCCGAGCACGTCACATAAGACGACACAGTTCCCATAGGCATTCTCGAGACGAAGTTTCGTTCGAGAAGTTTCGTTTCCCAACGAAAAGACCAAGAAGAGTATAGCCACGAGCCACAGCAACAGCGCTTAGCTCCTTGCTCGAGCTGCCAAACAAAGGTACGAAAGTATACTCCACGAAGGGAGTTCGTGCCTCTCGTCTGCGTTGATTGCTGGTTTTCCTCTTTGATTCCTTGTTCGTTGTCGGAAGACTGCGGGCACGGTTCTCGTGCGGAAGGTCGATATTGCGTTTCCTGACCAGCGGGATAAGTGGAAGTGCCCGAATCTTTCTCGTAGAGTGTAGTTCAAAGAGACAAAAAAAACGTGCGAAACGATTACCCCCTCACTGCGAAGTGCAAGTTCCACGTAAAGTACTGTGAACATCAGAAGGGCAAGGCAAGATGGGTGGCAACCGACGTGTGCTCATTGTCGGTGGCGGCTTCAGCGGCATCCTGGCCGCGAAGGACCTCAAGTGGGCGTTTGATGTGACCATCGTCGATGCGAAGGACTTCTTCGAGTACACCCCAGGTACCAATGCACGAATACTTCTTTACAATACTAAGACATATAAATATATCATGCCCTCTAAGGTTTTGGTTTGTGTGGTTGGGTTATAGCTATCCGTTAGTTGTAGCATCACAAGGACAAGCAAAGACAAAGTAAAAGTACTCCTGCTCCTCCTTCTCCTTGGTTCGTAAAGACAGAGCTTGCGATCGGCCACTACCAGGTATCCTGCGTGCGTTTGTGAAGCCGTCGCACTTCGACGCGCTCTCGTTTTCGCTGCAGGGCGTGATCGAGAAGAAGGTCGGCGTCAAGTTCATCTGGGGCGAGGTAAAGAACATCGACGGCGACAAGTGCGTTGCCTCCATCAAGCCAAGGTGGAAGGAAACCGCCGAAGACCTCGCCTTCGACTACTGCATCATTTGCTCGGGATGTACTAACTTTACTATACCTCGTTCCACATCCATTGCTTGAAGATGTGCATGTGCTCGTGCCTCATTTCAATCCTTCACTTTTCGTGCAGTCACCCCCTTCTTCATTATTATCATTCTCTCTTTCACTTTCGCCTTGCATACCAACGCTACGAGTACGAACTTTCTTATGGATGCGCCACTCTCACCCTGTACCTGCTCACCTTCAGGCAACTTCAATTTTCTGCACAAGTGGGGTGAGAGTCTCTGGTTCCCCACCATCTACGAGGAGGCGCGACCGCACTCCAACTGGAAGCACCTCGACGAGCGAACCATCGAGGGACGCCGCAGACACATTTGGGAGGAATACAACAAGGTACTGCTGGTTTTTGTGATTCGCGATCGAGTTCGGGAGAAAAAAATCATGCAAGGCGGCGGAAATCAGAAGGAAAGAACCGTGTTTAATCGATTCACCACGACCAACACGAACACCACAGATCAAAGGGTTGGCAGAGAAGAACGCGAACGTGCTGGTGTGCGGGGCAGGTTTTATCGGCGTGGAATGGGCCACGGAACTGCAGCATTTCTTCCCCTCCCTGAAGCTTACCGTGATCGACTTCCTCCCGAACTGCCTCGGTCCGCTCCCCAAGGACGCGCAGGAGTAATTTCTTAGCCGTAGCTAGGTCGAGGACAGCACATGATGATGCATGCAGATGCAGGAGCAGGTTGTCACCTGGTTGCAAGAAAAAGGTCTCGAATAGACGAAGACGACACACGAATCAATACTATACACAACAGTTACTGCGACAAGTACATGCGTTCAAAGGGCATCAACACGGTGTACGGGGTTAAGTACGAGCCAAACAGCCCCGAATTCTGGAAGAAGGTTGGTCTTCCCAACGGCGCGGAGGAGACCTACATTTGCATGGGCGTCAAGGCCTCCAACTACTTCATGCCAAAGGAAACCCTCTCGGATAAAGTGCTTCGTCTGCTGCTAGTTTTAGTTGTAGCTTCCGCGTTCGCTTTCGTGGCCTTCGCCGTCGCCTTGGCTTTCACCACCTTTTGGACCTCGATCTACAGCTTTTCACAATACATCAGGAAGATCGATAACGATATTTTCGTGCCACTATGATTTTTTTCAGGGACCGGGCGGCGGCGGCTGGATCCTGGTGAACAAGAAGCTCCAGGTCACCACCAAGGACGGTAAGGTGTGGGGCACGGGAACGACCTTCGCGGTAGGCGACTGCAACTTCGGCTGCGTCGGCGGCCCCTCCGACTGGGTGCCCGGCGGAAAGGGTACTTATGAATCTCGTCAAACGTAGGTGGTTTTTTTTTATCACTTCGGCTTCTGCCGCTGCTGCTCCGGTTGTTTAAAACCGCGTGTAGCGCTCAATTTATTATATTTACCGCCGTTCATCGTCGAGACAGATCGAGAAGTAGAATACGGAGATCGACAATGGAACAGAAGTGCGGAGAAGCAGGCAGATGATATAAGTATTAAATTTGCATTGGCACATGATTTTTGCAGGTATTCCGCCAATTCCGAAGATTTCGTACCCGGGTGAGGAGCAGGCGCACCACGCTGCCGTGAACGTGAAGTCCCTCGACTACCAGGCGCACGGTGACCCGGGCGGTACATCTGATTTGCGAACTTTTCTCTTCGCAGCAATCACGCATCACATTCACGACGCTTTGCAGCTAGTGCGGCTCTCCAATGAAATGCAAATGATGAGGATGACTTCTTGTATGTTGTTCTCCATCGGACGAATGGTATATACCTGGACACAAGCTAAAACACTTTCCTTTGCTCGGAACGCTAAAAAATCATAACCCTAGCACTAGCTTTAGCTAGCTATCATGCATCGACAGGTCTGTTCTCGCTGTGCGTCCCGTCGAAACTGATGGACACGTGGTGGCCGTGGGGTGCGGGCATGTTCGCGACCTCGCTGGGACCGCATGACGCCTGCTTTGTGATCGGGGCGAACTCAACGCCGGGGTCCGGTATGCTCCTCCTCTGGGGCTGGATGAGCGTCATCCTGAAGGAGTTCCTTGAGGCCTCGATCGTGGACGCCAAGAAGGGCGGCCTCGTGTGCCAGCTCATCTGGTACTTCGTGCACCACACCCCGCTCCACTTCTGGGGCGAGGGCGCCTGCTGGAAGTAGAGGACGCAGCGATTATCAAACCGATCCGATGCACGTGCTGCTGAGTACCTACAACTGGAGAGAGAGAGGAAGCAGGGGATCACTCACGTTCTTGCTGTTTTCATTTAGGCTGCAGACCAGCTGCCCGGAGGAACGAGCGCTAGCTGACCAGTACCTTTTTAACAGTGTAGTCGGTTACCCGCCAGTTCTCGGCTATCCCCGAGTGATAGTTAGGGAGGAGGAGGGCAAGAACCGCAGTTCTAGGTGTAGCGGAACGGATTGATTCCTCCTCTTCGTTCCGGTATGAGCAAGATCGACTCAACACAGACAAGTTATTGATTTTCAAGAAACGTGAAACTACTTACAAACATTATCAACATTTACAGCTCGTATCAGAGGACAACCAGTCAGAATCAGTACCTACGTAAAGCTTGTGCACTGGTCTGTAGAAATAGAAAAGAGATTCAATTTTAGTCAGGCAGAATGTACTCCTCCTTTACTTATGCGCGTCCGCTTACGCCCTAGCCCTAACGGAGTGGGCCGCAGTGAGTGGGAATATTCGCTTTGCGGCCGCGGCGGGGGCGGGAGCGAGCTGTGGTGGGATCTGAAAAAGTTCAACCGTTTTTTACGGGACAATGTGCGAGTTCTCTTTGGGATAGACTCCGAGGGAGAGGGGCGTTTCTCGGGGAAAATTGAGGATGCCCGTCTAAACAAAGAAGAAATTTCATGACAGCTTTCTCTCTTGCTATGCGGCACCGTCTGAATCTGGAGCACGATCTTGTTTTGATTTTACGTGCGGTATACAACATGCTAAGTTCGTTGTTTTCGGGAGGCTCCCAAAGAAGGGGCACAATATATAAGAAAGAATTTGTCAGAGTCAGACAGTACTTCGGCCGTCTTCTCTTTATCTACATCTTCCAGAGCAAAAATTTTTTAAAGCCTAGCAAATCTATTTTCCGCACAGTGTGCTGATTCTGTGGTAGAGGCAAGGGGTTTCACCACGGGTATACAACCTAGTGTTTGGCTATTAATTTCACCGTTACGACCGACAAGCGAGAATCTTTCCTCGTTCACTCTGAAGATGGAGGGAGGTGGAAGAGGATTGCCGAATAGCCTGAAACAAAACCACTGTGTGAGCCAAAAGAAACTTTGTGTGATTCCATAGCAGGAAAAAAAAAGAATGAAGCGAAACACAGTCGACAAAAAAACAGCTGAACTACGCTTCGCCGCAGATCGTTCCGATGATGTGCGGGGAGTTTAATATTCATCGACATAGCTCGAACTCCCGCTCCCGTACCCAGTGTCGTGCCAGCGTTGGATAAGCTTCGTTGCGCATCCTCAGTCAGAATCTGTGCCAGATTCCAGATCCGAAGTAGCATAGCCTGGCGTTTTTATTTAGACTTAGCGCGATCAGAAAGATAGAGCCGCTGCGTCTTGTCCTGTTGACCCTTCTCGGGGAAATCGCGCACATCATCACCCGGAGACACGAGGAGGATCCAACCCGCGCCGCCGCCTGCTTCTTTCGAGCGGCGTGCGCGCTCATGGACATGGAGGACGATGCTGATGCATAATTCAAGCGCGGAGGAGGTGGCGGAGGACGTCGCTGGCGGAGGGTGTCGCTAAAATGTAAAAGAGTGAGTCGACGGGGGTCTTTCGAGTCCCCCTGCGAAAAAGGACAAACTAGCAGCACCATTGCGCCGACTTCACGGGCGCAGCGGCAGACATCCACAAAGTCCGCGCTCGACAGTGCCCAGTGCCTTTACTTCGGTACAACTAGAGGTGAACCGGTGAAGACCTGCTCAGCATCGAGGTGGACAGCTTCGCGATGAGTTCCGACTTCCTCGCGCTACTCAAAACCGTCCGGCATTTCTTAAGGAAGCCAGTAGAAGCCAGGAAGGCGCTGG
The DNA here is from genome assembly GCA_005223375.1 of Amoebophrya sp. AT5.2. Lineage (NCBI taxonomy): Eukaryota > Dinophyceae > Syndiniales > Amoebophryaceae > Amoebophrya > Amoebophrya sp. AT5.2. Next base: position 22,191 of record RXOD01003864.1, on the reverse strand, counting down.
CGGTAGGGCGAGGAGAGCTGAATTACCCCCAGGCGTTGCGCGAGCTATCGACTGCAGCCAAGGGAGCTACTCCAATCCCGATAGAACAGGACCAATTCGCTGCCGCGCTGCGTGAAGCAAAAAACGAGGCGCAGGGGCCGCACGGCGTGAGGGCTGCAACTTTCAAGGCGATCGACGCCGCTGCGACCCGTCATTTAGCTTCCCTGTACGAAACCGAGCGCGAACTTATCCGACGTCACGAGGACCCGCGCACCCTTTACAAGTGTAGAAATCCGTCGCAGCAGATCGCAACCGTCCAGCCTTGCGAAAGGTTCTGAAGCGACTTCTGGCCCGCATCTTCGACGAGCAAAACGCCAGGGCGCCCCTCTCCACGATGCACGCGACCAACTACAGCGATTCATTACGCTGCTTCTGACTCGGACTTCCTTTGAAGCGATGTCGCGACATTATCGAGCTAGCGTCCTCGAGCTCTGCGCCCCGGCCGGAGGTCTTGATGCAGAGCAGCCGAAGCGGTCCGCCGCGCCGCGCTCCGACCCCCGCCGGGTCTGCGCGCGGCGCGCGGGCGCCGGCTCTTTTTTTCCTGGGGTGGCATTGTTCTTTCAACTTCTAGGGGAGCGCGCGGCTCGGGCGCGGGCAGCTTGTGCGTGTGGTTCATCTCTCCCCAATGCGGCGCGCATGTGGATTGTTCTGAATTTGCGCAGCCGTACGAAAAAGAGGCGCGAAGCCTTCGCAATTGAGCCGCCTGATGTCTGACACAATGCATAGTGCAACCGTGAGCGCCGAAATGAATGACGGCGATGCTTATTTTTTCCGCGGTCTTTTTTGCAACAGGGCGACTGTGAGAGCGTGAGGAGAAGCGTTCTGCGAAAATTCGCGACGATGATCCGACCTCGGTACAAAAAAACAGTTCGGTGTAAATTCTACTTAACTGTCCCCAGAACTAATAGCAAGTGCAACACCAACATGGCGATGGCAGTGATCGGTGCTTGACTCCCGTATACGCCCAGTGGGGTCCTCACTGTTGAGGTCGACATGATACGATGGCGAATGGCCTGCGATGGAAGTTCTGTGAATGATCAGGATCTCGAATTGTGTGGTTGGCAAGAAATACAAACTGAGTTCCATGGTAGTCCCCCCCCCAAATGGTGCAGCTGTTGTTGCGAAGTGCAAGTGGATCCACTTCGGTAAGTGAAGCCCGCGAAATTCGAGTATCAGCAATTCAGTCCCTAGCTGTCATCTTACGCTGTAGCTGCACCATTGGACTACTGCCTTCGCATCGAAACTCAAATATTACCGTTCCCGACCCGCAGGCGCATTGCAGAACAAAATTGTGCTGCGACAGGCACTTATGAATACCTCTTTTGTAGTACACGGCCAATAGGGAACGAAATCAAAGCGTAACTTCGTGCAGCTTGCTACTGCACTTGAGCTTGATAGATTCAGTCCAAATCGCAAAAGCCAGACGGTCAGTTTTCATCTTCCTGCGAACAAAATAAATGACTGCGGTTCTCCAGTCGGTGGACTTCGCTTGCCGGCAGCTGAGCGCGCAGCTGTTGGGCGATCGATTCTCTGACGAGGTGTCGGTTCCACTGGTTCCCAGCGCAGTTTCGTCTGGGTCCGCGACAAGCAGCTCTGGGTTCTTTCCCGCGGCGAGAGGATCTAGTAGCACTCTGGTGCTCTTTGTTCGCGGAGACGGCCGGGGATCCGCGAAGGCAAGCGCGCTGGCGACTACGCTGGGGCGATGCGCGCCAGGAACGGGATTGACACTCTTGCTAGAGGCAGGCGAGGCCTCCGCCTCGACCGCCTGCGAGGGAGCATTGAGGGAGACAGTGGACGACGCGCATTTGTTCCTGTACGACGCACCGGTGAGAATATGCGATAGGAAGATGCTGGGGCGAGCCTTTAGTGCACTCAAACCGCGTGGGCAACTGAAAATAGAGGTACTGTTTTTAACCGCCCGGGTGACGAATTCGGAAGCCCGCTTCCTTCGCAAATCATCAAAGTTCATCGGCCCGTTTTTCTAATTTTAGACAAGGACTAGAAAACGAAAACAAAGTAGAAGCACGCCTACGCTGATGGATCGGAGGAGGTGGTCATTCTGTTGTACAAAGTGCACAACGAACAGGACGAGCAGGTGCACGTGCAGGATGCATCTTCATGAAAATTAAAATTGAAGTCTTCATCTCTTCTTCCCAGGTTCCTCTTGATGCCTCCGAGGATACGTTATTCGACATCGAATCAGAAGCCCTTTTCGCTGGTTTCGTCGTCGATCACTGGGTCGGTGTTGCGAACTTCAAGGGAACTGCGAATTGCATCCAGCTCTGCTTGCGACGCCCCGATCTCGCCGCACCGCTGCCGCTTGCGAAGGCGTTCGATTTCGAATTCGCTAGTGCGGCGCCCGCGTCTACTCTCACTTCGAGCTCATCTGCTTCGTCGTCGACCGCACAAACGGCGCCTTCGAGCGAGAGGCCCTGTTCCGTGACCGCGAAGAACAAATTTTTCATCTCCCGCCGCGACAAGAGCATCGACGAAATCCTGAGCTGGCGCAGGACGGAGCTGCGGAAGTTTCTGAAGCAAGTGAAAAAAGAGCTGGCAAACCGCGACATGAAGGTGTGCGACCCACCGAAACCGGGCGACAAGAAAAAGGCGTGTGCCAACTGCAGTTGCGGCCGCGCAGACCTGGAGAAAACGCACGGCGTCGACAAAGCCAACGAAATGCTGCGAACGGGACAACTGGAGTCCAAGTGCGGAAACTGTGCGCTGGGGGACGACTACAGGTGCGATGGCTGCCCGTTTAGGGGCATGCCATCGTTCGAGCCAGGGGAGAAGCTGCAGCTGAAGGAAAGTTCGCAAGGAGAAACGAACATTTTGATGACAGCGACCACAAAGGGAGCGGAAGAGAAGATAGACTTCTCCAAGTCGGATTTATGAGAACCGGTCCTCCTGCACCAAGAAGAAGGTGCACGTTTTTGCGCCGGTTCGTGTAGGCGACAGGACACAAAATGTATTTAGTCCTCCGGCGGAATGCGATTTCTTGGGAAGCCGCCACAGGGTAGACCTTAATAATGGCGCGCCGCGCGAAAACGGCACTGAAAGACTGTGATTTAAATTGTGGCAGAAGTTTTTTCCGATCCAAAACGAGAGCACCTCTCGGCGAAAAGAGGACATGTTGCACACGATTTCTACGGGAGATCAGTTTTGTCACCTCAAGCGGTGGTCTCCGCATACTTACACACATCGTGACTCTCGAGTCAAGAACCTCAGCACGAAGGAAAACGAGGGAAGAACCGGACCAGAGCGGAGCGAAAAAGCTCTCAAAAGTGCGTGATAGATAGCGATACGTTTCGGTGTCTTCGGATAACATAATAAACGGATCATGTAGTTTGACGATCACCAGCACCTTACCGCTTAGATAACTCTAGTTCGCACAGCTGGTCTACTGGATTTGAACACTTCCTCCACTTGGTCTTTCGGTACAACTTGGTACTTAATCTTAATTGATTTTCTTTCTTCCGTTTCATCGTTCGGCTTTGGTGTGGTCCCCCGCTCCATCTGCATGTTTGGGGTTGAAGCGAGATGAAGTGAGGAATTGTGTAAAACCCGAGCTTGAGCTTGAATTTGGCGTTGCCTTGAGTTCATGCACAAGGAAGTCTTCTGGTGCGGCAACAAGAAAGAAAAGAAGTGATGCAAACCAAACACGCCATGGGAGCGAACGGAAGCTGTAGCACTGAGCTGGAATTTCCCTAGCGCGCTTCTTCTTCAACTTCATTGTAACACTCTCTTTTTCAGTCACATTCACCAGAGTGAGATCCGGAACGTGCCGCATTGATGCCGTTCGTCGAGCCGGGTGTTCCATTTGAGAACGCTATGCGGGGTGGTCGCGAGCCTGCCGTCTCAGTGAGTGCTCCACTGCAGCAGGGCGCGACGTCTGGCGCGGCCGTCTACAACTGTTTTCCAACTGACGCCGTGGGCGGCACCGAGGGCGCCACACCAAGTCGCGGCTCGCAGCACAGCTCCACCAAGGACCCGCCCTCGCGAGCCCCCGCCAGCGACGTGTTCCTTTCGCCGAGGGCGGAAGCCGTGTCCGCTTCCTCCGGCGAGGAGCGGTTCGGCACGTCAGCATCGTCGAGCCGACGACTCGCCAGCGACGACCCGCGTTATAGGGGCTCCATAAACCGATCGCGCACCGACGACCTGGAGGTTGCGGAGCGGAAGACGAAGTCGCAGCAGGGCCGGGACTACTACGCAAAGCTCCGCCGGTTCCACTCGAAGCTTCCGCGAAATGACTTCGACATGGACTACGCGGCGAGCGTGGTGGACGGAGACAGCTCCGTGTATGGCGGCACGCCGCCCGGGGGCGGCGGCAGTCTGGGCGGGGGGACGACAACGACAAAAGTGGTGACGCGGAGCGCGCTGCTCTCCGGTGGTGGGGAGAACAAAAGGACAAAGAAGGGATCAACACAATCTGCCGTGGTGTCGGCCACGGATAGCGAGACCAAGCCGCTGGTGCGGGAAGGAAGAACAGCGAAGGACAGCCGAGAGACATTAGAGAGTACCGGCGGGGGAAGCAGCTCGTCCTCCTCGCCGTTGGGAGACGAGCGCACCGCGAGCCGGGACAGTGGCGGAAGTATCGGGAATTCCTCCGCAGCGAAGAACCCAGCATCGACGGGAAAAAAGTGGAGCTTCACGGGGGGCCTTTGTACTGGAAAGCTATATCAGAACTTGTATCTTTTTTTGTTTGTGCAGCAGCTGCACCACGTGCTGAGATTTGCGGTGGTTGTGTTGAGTATAGTAGAACAAACTAATATGGTGGCCGGGAAGATGAAGTTCACTTGCGATCAAAATATTCCGCAGCCGCGGCGGCGTCGCGTTCGTGGGCCAGCAGCGCGTCCAAGGCCGATCTCGAGCGCGCCACCCCCGGCCTGCCTCTCGGCGGCAGGGAGTCACGGGGGCCCTCGAAAACCATGCAGGATGCCGCCGGCTTCAAGGCTTTCCTCGACGACACCGGAAATGATGTGAAGAAGATGGCGCGCGACGCTCGGTCCAAGGGCAAGGGCCAGTCGCTGATGAAGAACTACAAGGAGTTCTTTCTGCTGGTGTCCAAGTATTCCCCGGACGACACGGAGACGCTGGAAACGCTCGACGCCATGTACCACTCAAACGAGGCAAACCAGCGGTGCTTCGACTGCTTGATCGAGAATCCGCAGTGGTGCTCGCTGAACCTGGGCATCTGGATCTGCAGCAGCTGCTCCGGCCACCACCGCTCCTTCGGGACGCACATCTCGCGTGTAAAAAGCGCAGCGCTCGACCACTGGACGCCGGACAATCTGCGCTGGATGCGAGCTGGCGGTACTTACTTTCTTAAAAATAAGGATATGTACTTGATGTTGGCGTTGCGTGAGGTTTAGGTTGCAGCACTGCTAGCTGCAAGTTTTCGACACGGCATCCAGCATCAAGTAGAAGTGTGAAAGAACTATACGAAAAGCGCCCGACTACATCTACAACAGGTAACCACATCCTGGAGGAGTTGGTTGCGCGGTACGTATTTCCCGACTGGTTCACAGTGCACGAGTTGTATCACACAAAAGTGCTCGATTGGTACCGCCAATACCTTGCGAAGAAGGTCGAAAACGGGAGGCCGGATCCCGATATGACGCCGCCCGAGAAGGAGGAGGGCGCCGAGATGATGGATGGATTCCGGCCGGCCGCAGTTAGCACCCTGCCTCAGTCCGAGCTGAGGCAACGCAACACCGCGCCGGGGGCGATGAACGGCGACCACTACACACCAGGCGGCGGGATGAACGGGGGTACAAGCAAGCGCGGGATGGCGGGCTACAAGAACGGTGGAGGATCGGACGATGAGGCCGGAGCCGGCTCGTCGAGTTGCTGCTTCCCATTTGGAATCGGAAGGAAAAAAGCGAAGGGAGGCAAGCTAGGAAGCAAAAGTGCCAGCGGGTTTCATGAACTCGCGAGCATGATTCCCATGGCGCCGAACGATTCAGCCGCATCGTCCGGCGGAGCGTCGGCAGGCTAGCAGTGAAGAATCTTCTGTCGCGGCTGGAGTGCGTTGCTGTACCGCGAAAGCAAAATCCAACGAGGGCCAGGCGGGGGCACGATCATGCGATGAAGTTTTTACGAGGGCACAATCGAATTCGAAAGAACTACTGCGCGCGTGTGCAAGAAAACCAACACCTAGCGACATCGCAACACTCTGGCCCACCGCGAAGCGGACAGAAAAGAAACCCAGCACTACAAGGGAACAAGCGCGCTGCGCCCTAGCTTTGCACCAAAAGGAAAAGGCCCATTGTGGCTCAATGCGAGAACAGCCGCACGTTGGTTACTCACTCGCAGTCGCACGGGGGCGTCCACTCTGGTGCTATCTTTCTACAGTTTCACACGGTGGTTTTGAGCGCGATTTAATCTGTGAGCTCTAGAGGTGAAATCTCGTAATTTAGTCGTATAGCCAATGTCGTTGCAACTGCGAGTGAGCGACGATGACGAAGCGTGAGAGTGAGACTTGTCCTGCGTCGCATGCGCGCAGCGGAAGCTGTACACGTATACGTAGAAAAACACGCGACGAGAAGATTCACTCGTCATGGGAAGCGCAAAGGCAGGCGGAACGTGAAGTTGAATTTTGGTTCCGAGATTATGAAGTACAACGCAAACTGCAACGAACTTCGCGACCTACTACCGTGACGCAACGAACTTCACGCTTGTGGCCCGCGCCAGAGAACCAAGGAACGCGGTCTTTCGTCTATCTTCAGCTTCAGATGGCGGAGAGGACCGTGGAGAGCAAAAGCCAATCGTATCAGTAGTACTTTTTTTACTTTTTTATAAAAAAATATTTGTTTTTTTGAGCTTACTCACGGCTGTCTCTCTGTCTATCTTTCTTCTTGCTAGGAATCAATGAAGTTGCTATAGAATAGTTAGAGTATGAGAAACCAGGTGGACGAAGGTTTTCATTCCTTCGATTAAGACAAGGTCGTCTGATTCCGACCGCTTTTCTGCTTCACTTAGCCCTATCGCAGTCAGAGACTAAGTACCAGATAAAGTAATGTCGAAATATGTGAAAGTGAATAATATCAATCAGGTTTCGACCACGACCTGATCAGCCGGTGTTTCCTGTAAAAACGGAAAAGACATCTCTACAGAGTCAGTTTGCTGAAGGACTGAGTAGAGCAAGCGCCCCCTCCGCGGAAGACGTCGTTCGGGAACTGAGGGAAAAAAAGGGAACCGCAATTACCGGCGCACGGGCCTATCAGGCTTCGCTCAATTTGTATTAGAGCTCTTTATTCCGGTTCCGCCTACTGCTTTTCTTTTTTACTTGCAGACACTACGTCGAGCACGCACCACCGTTCTAAACGCAAAATCTACTTTATTTCACCATCAACATCACTAGGCGCTCGCGCTGTACTATTATGTCGGCGTCTGTCACTCCCCCTCTCTCTCTCTTTTAGTATACTATGAGAAAGTTCGAATTCCTCCTGAACCATGAACGCAGACGCACGTCAGTTCGAACCGCCTAGACGCTGACGACTCGGAGCTCGTCCACGTTGTTTTTCATTCCGTGACACCACAGTGGAGGCAGCAGCCCCGATACGACCAAGGGCGTGACAACTGTGGATAGTACGTCGAGGGCCGAGCAACAGCATCAGCAACAGCACAGGGAAACGAAGATGCAGGCTGATGGTTCGAGCACGGCTTCCGCGTGGACGCAGTATGTGCATCAGCAAGTGCAGGATCCACTTCCACACCTGGGCATTCCTGCAGAAGCGAGCGTTCCCTTCCAACACCATGCCCCCGAAGCGCGGCTGCACCAATCGTGGAGCAATACTACCGCAGTCACGCCACACGAGATGCAAGCGAGGTACGCTGGTGCGGCAACCCTGTCGGCGGACGGCGCGCATCAACATCAGCATTCGACGACGCAGCTACGTAGCTCGTATACTGCAGGGTTCGGAGCAGGCGTTCGGGGAACGGGGGCGCCAGCAGGACCTGCGTTCGGTGGAGCTGGGTACACCCATGCTGGGTCGCAAATTGCGGTGTGTAACCATGTATCCGCGGTGGAGCCGACCGCCGCTGCCCCGATGACTGACTATGAACTGATGAGCTCGACCGTGACAATGCCGTTTGGCGCGTCGGGTGCAGTCACTGCCGCGGCTTCGCCTGTTGCGTTTGCTGCTTTTGACGCGGTCGTGGCGCCGCGGCACCCTCACACCGGGCCGCCTGGGGAGCCATCAGGCGGCTTTCCAGGGATGGGTCGCAGCCCGGCCGCCCGGGGGCCCGCGATGCATAAGCGGCACGGGCCCCTAGCGAGGCAGATGTCCGAAGTTACGAGCGCCAGAAACCTTGCTTACAACAATGCAGGAGCCCCCCTGCAGCGCCAGCACACGCGCCCTGCGGGTCCCGCGGCGCCCTACGGTGGTTACACCAATACGTCGTACAATAGCCCCAGCTACAACATGAACATGCATCACGTGACGGCGGAGCCTGGCGCAATCGGTCGAAGCAGCGGCTACAACAGCTATCGTCAGCACTCGTCAGGAACGACTCCAAGCGCAGGCATGTTGGGACCACCGGAGCAGCACTACTCCGGACCTTCCGGCGATGCGACTTCCCCGGGGCCGATTCCGCAGGCACACCCGATGGTGCCTCCGCCGCTCCAGAAACACGCGCCACCACCGCCGCCGCCGAGCAAGAAAAAGGCAGAAAAGGTGGACCAAGAAGCAGCCGCCGGCGCGTCGTCTGAATCGCCAGTTCATCGAAGAAAGCCGAACAACCCTGCTGGAGCCCCTCGCGCGACTGCTGCGAGGAAGGCAACCTTATCTGGCGTCTCGGCACACGCAGAGGGCACAACTGGAAATCAAGCACTTCTCCCTACTTCGAAGCCTGGAGTGCTTGCGTCGGCTACAGCAACTGCGACGAGGAGACCGGGCTCCAACTCTCCAATTTCCGCCGCTGAAGTGATAGCTGCTTCAGCGATCTCACGCGAGGAAAAGGAGAAGCTCGACAGATCAAAAATCGAGCGACTGAGAAGATTACGCGGTCACTTGCCGAAGGGCACGATTGTCTCCGAAGATGATGACGAGAGCGTGCTGCAAATGGCCGCAGGAGGTGGAATCACTGCGGGCGTAGGGAGAAGCAGCACGGCGAAGTGCAGCTCCGCGCAAGCGGCGAAAAGTTCCGCACCGCTCGTCCACTGCGGGCGTGGCACGCTGGCGCGGGCTACCGCCACCGGTGACGACTGTTTTGTTGGCACGACGGTTTTGTCGCAATCGGTCGACGAGAGCGTGCTGAAGACGGCGCTCAACCGCAGCACGACGGCACAGCAGGGGCCGGCGGGACAGCAACCGCCCGCGATGCGCGGGAGCCTGGACAACATGAAAAGCCTGATGAAGGCGAAGGGGGCGATGTACGCGGAACCCAGCCCGCTGGACCTAAAAATCGCGCAATCGCAGGACCCCCGCATGCTGAAACTGCGTGAGCAGCTGCGCAAGAGCACGGATCCGAGCCTGCTGGGCCTGAAGGAGCACATGCAAGTGATGGATCGATCGCTTGGAATCAAGATTCAGCCGGAACGAAAAGACTACACGAAGCTGGAAAACGAGCGGTCAGCCCTGTACAACAAGGGCAGGATCTGCTCGGGTGGCGGGCTTCACGCCGGGAAAGCCACGACCTCGAGCGGGGGCAACAACAAACACGGCAAAGCCTCTAAAGCGCCCGCCAGTGCTGCCTCGAATAATCTCCAGCGGCACCGGAGCGCTGCTTCCGCGGATCAAAACACCAGCCGAGAATCCTCGGCTAAGCGTAGTAGCGTCAAAGAAAGCGATAGGACGTCTGCCTCCAGCTCGGGTCGTTCGGACGCAGGCGGCGGGGGATCGAGTTCAGATGCTGGTAGCAGTCCGGGTCTAAGAACCAGTGGTCTGTCCGCTGGGAAGGTGAATAAGCCGGAGGGCGCAACATCAACAAGAAATACTGTGATGAAACCCAGCTTTGCCCCGGGTCCTCGCAGTTCAAACGTGTCAGCGACCTCGACGGCCTGTTCATCGAGCCCCGGTGCGGAAGTGAAACTACAGGTTGAAAAGAGTCTACCTTCCAGCGACGACGCGCACAAGAACAGCAGTAGCCCTGCAACGTCAGCGGCATCGAGCGTAGAGGAAAACTCGAAGCACATACTTCACTGGGAGGGGTGCGCTGACGTTTCCGAGTGCGAGTTTCTACTGGATGCCGCTCCTGAAGCAAGCAGCAAAGACGTCCGGCGGATCGTGGAGGAAAGAAGTGACACGGCATCGCCTACGGCGAATCCCCGTCTTATCAGCATCAGCAGCGCAAAGGATTGTGAAAAGGGCGGGGCTGCTAATGTTGAGTTGCAGTCTGCGTCTTGTAAAAACAACCCAGTGCTGCAACACTTCCGTCCGATGTGGGAAGATCATGATGATGCTGTGGTTCTAGGCGATGACGCGGATCCGGATGCCGTCATCGCATTGAAGGAGAATACTAGCGGACACGATTTCCACGAACTTCAATCTTGCATCGTTTCGCCGCCACCGATGTCGCAAAAGCAGATGGGAAACCCGGTGGGAGAATTTCAGTTGCAGGGCCTGAATACTGAGGAAGACGCTGCAGTTGAGGCGGCGCGATTGGCAGCGGTGAAGTCAACAATTGTGGGGCTGCTCGCTAAAGCCACCTCCGTTGTGGCAGCCGCTGCGAAACAAGTAGTCGAAACGAAAAGTTTAGCAGAAAGCGGCAGCGGGAACAGAACTGAAAATGTCGTCGATGGTGCAGAACAAGTTCTTTACCACGAAAACACAGATTTTCTGCTGGACGCGGCCACCCCCGCGCTAGCGTTTGATCGCAAATCTGTCTCACCCAATGCCGAGAGTGCGGGGGGTGGCGGAGACGATGACGAGGAAGTTTCGGGAGACGGTAGTTGTGAGCGCGAAGACCAGGCGGCGCGTGAACAAGAGCAGCACCCGACTAGCGACGGGCTACGTGCAGCAGTACATGCACAGCCCGAAAGTGTACGACAAACTGCCTTCATCTCTTCGAGTTCGAGCGCTAAAGCAGACAGCAAGACGAGCACCAGGTCGGGCAAGTGGAAGCCGCCCACTGCATCGCTGGAAGACGTTAACGCGGTTTTCCGATCCCGAGGACTCGGCGCGGTGGCGACTACCTCAACAACGATCGCACCAACCAGAAGCGGTCCGCAGAGCAGCGAAACAGTGGGTGCGTTAGAATCGCTTACCGCAGCTTTGTCCGAAGTTCGAATCATGGACCATGCTTATCCGACCACCGCAGCGGATGCGAGCACGGCAGGAGCTGCTATCAGGCACGCCACCTCCGGCAACGAAGATCCGCGAGCAGTAGAAAATGGAAGCCGACACGAGTGCAAAAGTACTTCGGCTGTCTCTGGCTCTTCTCTGCTTCCATGGTATGTTCGTGACGAGGTCTCTCTTCGACTTTTTCTTTAGTGGATAGTGGCTATAGTAAAATTCACGCGTACACGTACTTCTAGGAGGCGGGGCCGCGGCAGGCGCAGCCGGACCCGGAGCCGCAGCCGGACTGGACAAGCTCCACCGCTACACAGGGGTGTTGAAGCGATACTCTACGGAGCACGGGAAGGGTACTTTTTGTCACACAGATGACCATGACATCGTTATCGTAGTGCATTCATGAGATTGGGATTGCGTTTCTCTCTTCGTGTTGTGAAGGCAGCACCAGCGCCGAGCCGATCCTGACTTCTCTGATTACGTTCGCTCGACAGGTTTCTTGCGTGTTAGGGAAATTTACAACGAGACGGGCCGTGATGTGTACGTGCGGCTCGCCGACCTTCCCGGAGCGGGCACTTATCGATGCTACGTTGGACAGGTAGTATCTACCTGGTGGTATTCTACTAGAAACTTAATTCATTTTGTGGGGACGAGGACGACGTGAATGAGATTGTAAGTCAGTGATTAAATTGAGAAGAAGTGAGAATTTTTCGACGTCGTCCACCTTTGAGTAGTGAGGACTGCTTCTCGTCACGGACTTCTTACGTCTCCTTCAACGATTTTCATGACATAGGCCTTCGAACTGAATGTGGTGTACGATCGCAACCGTCAACCGCGTGCGGCGAATGTGACCGCAAAAGCGACTCTGCCCCAGATCCAGCAGCCTGCAGGGAAAAAGGTTGTCAATTTGTGGATGGGCACGCGGCGAAAGGGCTCCTTCGCCTGCGACAGCGATGAAGACAGTATAGTTTCTTACTGGGAATTTTCTTTCGTTCCAGTCCCACTTGGTCTAATTTGTATTCTCATGCAATGCTGGCTTATTCTGATCTCCACCCTGCACTGAACCAACTGACTTGTTTCCGCTGATATTTTTAGTTCGCGATTCATTTACATTTTGTACTCCTCGATGCGCTTGAACTGTCACTCGACTCCAGGCAACAGCAGCACGGACGGCAGCAAGCCGTCTGCCGAGCAGCAGTACAATGATCGCCGGTTGGCAGCAGCCGTGCATCCGCACGCATTCTTCCATCCCGAGACGCGCGGAGGTAATCCTGCTGCCGGGCCTCCACCGTCCTACGGAGGGGCAACGGCTCAGCACGAGCGGGGCACCTCCCATCCCGTCGCGTACAACGTCAACGGCGTGGCTCCCAGCGCGCACCCTCGCTACAACAACCACGCGACGACGCCCTACAGGAACGGGGGCGCGCCAACGGCGGCAGCACAACATCTTTCTGGAGGCGGGTCCTCGCGGCACCACGTCGGAGTTCACCAGGTCGCAGCCGCGAGGGCTGCTCCGGGACAGCACGGCTTCGTGGCTGGGACACACGGAGTCGCGGTAGCGGATATGGGCTATCCATACCACTGCGGTGGAGCAGCAGTAGGAGCAGGGCACGGAACTGAAAACGACCGGTACAGCTACAGCGCAGCGGTGGGAGCCCCTCCGACGTACACAGCTGGCCCTGGACCAAACTCCGCCTGGGGCACGAGGACCACACCTTCCGTTGCGATTTCGGGGGGGGCATACAATCACCACGACCGACTGCCACCGCCACCTACTGGTGCGGGATGGCTCGGTGGAGAAAATCAGGGGGGAGACAGTACTCGAGCTCATGCGAGCTTCGACCCAACAGATCACCAATTGCGATCAGTGTAGGATTCATGAGATGCGTCTTCTCTCGATGTATAGTTTGGTAACATTCATACGACAGCATAAACGCACCAAATAGGGCCTGGCCCGACGGACACGCGCCGGAACAAAGAGCAGTTGCCAGAAATGAATTTTTGATTGCGATGTGATGTAGGTAATGAATCTAGGTAAACGTTGACGAGGCCGGAATGAAAGAAATAACAAATAGTCGTGTGCTCCTGTCACTTTCTCGATCTCGTACGTCCCTGCAGAGTTCTTGAGGAAGCGCTCTACTGATTTGTGTTTTTGATTTTGTTTTTCCTTCGCGGCGGGGACGCCTCCTGGGCTAGCATCGCAACCACCGATGCGCAATTTGCGCTCAGTTAGCCAGCAAAAGGAACCGCAATTCACTCCTTAAGAGCAAGATAGAAAGAATGCTACTCAGCAGGAGCCGGCGCTTGGTGACGTTGGCAATTTAATACCTTAATTCAAAGCAATAGTGACTGTGACAATTGATTCTCAATGCATGAGGTTTCATTTCAACACTGATCCACTTCGATTTCGAAATGGCCGTAGATGCCCTTGGTCACAAACAAACTAACACAGAGCATGGCACATCATCAACGCAACGTCAAGGAACGACGGATAATTACTTTTTTCTTTTTACTGCAGACACATGGGCTAGGTACTCTCCACCGAAGAAAACGAACGAATTTTATTCAATCGAAGCTCATCATCTTGGAAGTCAAGCAAAGCAAAATGCAAAGGAGAATGCCAGTCATCAAACATCCACGACTGGATGCTGCCGAGTGAGGCTCGTTGGAATTGGTCTTTAATTTTAGATAGATTACTAAAACCAATATTAATTTACTAGTACTGCTACTGTACCTGTACACAACCGAGAAACTAGAACTACTGACTCCACCGTGAGACCACGTGGAGGACAAAATGTTTCACCGTACTACTAGGACGACGGAAGAGAGATAGAATAAAGTAGATCGGTTTACGGTAAACAAAAATGAGCATTTTTTTCATGGCAACAATTGGGCACGCTTAGTGGTGGCGCCACCACTGGCCGTCCAAAGTCCGTAGGGAGTGTCGGAAGACGAATATTTCTATCGAGCAGGATTTCCTCGTGGTTTCGTAAAAGACGAAGCGCTGTGCCTCTACTGCAAGGTCACCATCACTCTGTGGACAACGCCCCGTGGAAGACATAAAGAAGCCGGGTGGTTAAGGTTTTTTCTCAGCCATGACCCGCTACGTATATGAAGATTGATACCAAGAATGATCGCGACAAAGAAAAGGAACGGCAACGGCGGTGAAGATAAAAATCTTTCATCGACCCCGCAACACTTAAACTGTTTTGTCAGCACAGTGCCACCAACAACAGAGGAGCGTACTTCGTTTGGAGAGACGAGTGCAAGCGAGCAAGACGATCTGCCGTGAGCAGATTGAGGAGAGGGTACTCTTGGTTGGTGCGCGTGTTTGTGTTGAGTTTCCGTCTTTTTCGATCTAGCCCACTCGCACTCTCGCTGAACGTGAATTCAGATGGCCGAAATCGGATATCGACCGGTGGCAGTTCTTCGAGTTCGTATATCGTGTACCCAGGAAGACATGGAAAAATTTAAATAAAAAATAGATACGGGTACCGTTCCCGCTGCAGATGAAAAATCAAAATCTAGCGATTCTTTTGGTTTTGTTTTGTTGCATGACGTCCAGGCGCGTTCGTCTGTTGGAGCGCCTCGCCGCTCGATTTCGCTGGAGTCCTCTCGACGACTTCACCTGGTCCGAGGTGAAAGACATCGTTTTTGGCCGTAATGCGAGTCTCTGCATCACCAACTACTACCTCTTTCCCGATACCCTGCTGTTTCTTCTATGCCAGTATGTCCACTACTACTATCTTTGCTCGGCGGCGTCCATGAATTTCCACGACCACGAGGATAATATCAAATCCGACATCAACTTCGACGAAGGCTTCCTCGCTGGTGACGCGACGGCAAATCCCTTACCCGCTCAGACAGCGCCGGTCAACAGGTTGTATTTGCACGTGCTCGGGTTGAATTGGGGGCACATCTTCTTCCGGACTCTGTGGTGGGCCAGCTGTAGTTTGATTTTCTTGCTTCCGCTACTCGTGGACGAGGAGGAGGAACTGGAGCGAATCCACACCCTGGTGACAGACGCCGTTCGCGTCGTTTGGGGGGCGCTAGCCTGATCTTCTTTGCAGCAGAGCAGGTTAGATTGATAAGTAACCCTCCGCAACCGCATATCGGGTAGGGCGACGACGAGAGTGAGCGCAGAAATGCCGACGCCGGTTGCGAATGCGAGGGTTCCTTCGAGCCCGAGTGCGCTTGCGCGGGCCAACAGCGTGTTAAATCAGGGCGACGTCACTAGTCCCACTAGCGGCCTCTCCCATACCGGCGGAACTGCAGCGCGGACGGGCAGTCCGCGCGGCGAGCACGGTGCAACGCGCCATTCTGTTAGCTTGCGCGACAAGGCCGAGCTGCGGTCGCTGGTGCAGCGCAACGAACGGTTCGCGGCCGTGCTGGAGGAGACGACGAATTCCGCCATGAGCAAGCTGAAGCCGGACGTGGACGCCGGGCAGACGCTGAAGTTTCAGGCGGAGTTTATGTGGAGGACCCTGCTCCTGATGTGGGAAATCGAGGGCACCCTGGACGCCTCGGACCCGCTGCATCCGAAACTGGTGATCGAGCAACTGAAGGAGGAAAACGAGCTCTTCCGCGACGACCTGGACGACTGCCGCCGCTGCTACCTGAAGGAGCTGACAGCGATGCGAGACCAGATCCGCGTGCTGGACTCGCGCCAGCTGCAGCACATCCGGGAGCTCGTGCACGGGAGCGGGAGCCTGGACGACGGACCGCAGAACTACACAGGGAGCAAGTTCCACGAACAGCCAGTCATGTTCTACGAGCCGACGCGCTACCTGAACGAAAATCTGAAACACTTCGTCGCCGAAGTGGTGGAAGAGAAACTGAAGCTGCTCCTGTTCCGGATCGCGGAGGACGAAGGGGACCCGGTAGAAAGAGAAAGACGAAGAAGCCTCCTGCAAATGGCAGCGGACGCAGAAAAGGAAAAAAACGCTGGTGTGAACATGTTCTACGTGAACATGAAAAACTGGAAACTAAAAATGTTGTACAGGATATAAGTAGTAAGCTTCCTACACCTACTGTGAACCAACGAACAACAGGGCCGACCGCGCGCGAGCGGGAGCTGGAGGAAAAGGTGAATGAGTTGGAGGAGCTCGCGAAAGCGTACGCCACGGAGCTGGAAAACATTTCTGCCGGAATGAACAACTTCGCGAAGGACAGCAAGAAAAACGAACAGTCCGCAGCCGTGACGCGCATCGAGCACAACATCCAGGGCTGCAAGATGACTTTGAGCCGGCACGTCGCGGCGAAGGAAATGGTGGCGAAGAAACTGGAGATGCGCACCAAGCAGCTGGAGCGGCAGAGCGCACACCTGGAGGAACGCAGAAAAGAGGGAGCAGACCCTGGAGAAATCATGCAGCTGTCGCAAGCGTGCGACGAGATCGAGGCGGAAATCAGTACTGGAGCAACATCAAGTGCACTCTTTTTCTTTTTTCTTTTCTTTCTCTCGTCTCGCTCTGCTCAGTGTCGTTCATCGCAATTGCAAATGAAAAAATCCGGTCGAAATTTCAAAACAAGCAAATGAACAGCGTCGCTGAAGGAGCAGATCGCCGCAATCTCGGCCGACGAAGCCCACGAGCAGGAGGAGTTGAACCGGTTCGAGGCGGAGCTCGAGGCCGTGCTCGCCAAGGAGGCGGAGGAAGCGCGCCTCAAGGACGAGCGCGAGCGCGAAAAGGAGCAGAAGCAGCAGGAGCGCGACATGGCGCTGATGCAAAAGGAGAAAGAGCTCGAAGAAGCGAAGAGGAAGACGGAGGGAAGCTCCGCCCAGGTTAATACCGGCGGCGAGAATAAGCCACTGGCGAGGCAAGAAACGCAGCTGCGGAGCGCAGTGGGGAAGATGCTTCCAAAGCCGGGGCAAACGTTCAAGCAGTACCGCACGAAAATGCTGCTGATCCGCGCAGTGATGAGTTCCATGCACCAGAGCCGAAAAGAGGCGCTGCAAAAGGTTCGCTCGTGTTTCGCTCCTCGGGTTTCGACGTTGTGCCGAAAGTAAATGATGAACGTTGCGCTTGCTGCGTAAGTAACGGACACGGAACTCCGATTTATTAGCTTCTCGTCGATGAAGATTAAATTTCCAAACCCAAAATCAGTCCCAAAAATCCCAATCGAGCCCAATCGGAACCATCAGAACGCCGAGCTGGAGTGCGCGCTGGAGAGGGAGCGCAAGAAGGCCGAGGACGCTGTGGCTGAAATGGAGCGGATGGCCATGAAGATGCTGATGTCGAACGCGCGACGGAAGGGGAAGGGAGCGGGCGGCTCCGACGCCGAGAGCCGGAAGGAGGCCGAGGAGAAGGTGCGCGCGGAGATGGCGGCCGAGATGGAGCGAATGCGAAAAGAAATGGAAGAGAACTCCGCCGAGGAGGTCCGGCGGCAGAGCAAAGGGCGCGAACAGGAGCTGGAGGCCATTATCGCGGCAAGGGACCGGGAAATCAAGCGACTGAAGGAGGAGATCGAGCGGCTGCAGGCGGCGCTGCAGGAGCTGCAAATGCAGATCGAGAATCTGCTCGCGGACCCGAAGAAGGCGCGGGAGGGCGCGATGGCGATGCGGAAACGGCTCGGGGAGCAACTGAACTGGGTGGTGAAGAGCTCGCACGAAAACGTGTTTGAACGCTTGTACCACGACGCGATCGACCGATTGACGCGCATGGAAGTGCTGCGGCAGACGTTCATGAAGATGCAGAGGGAGCAACTTGTGGACCTGATACAACACGAAGAAGACTGCGGGCATTTGGGCGGCGGGCGCGGCGGAGTTACCAGCATGCAAGGCGGCAACGGCGCGTCGCGAGATTCTCAGCAAGCGGCGTACCAGATCTACCTCGCGGACGAGCTGCAAAAGCTAAAGAGAGAACAGCAACTGCCAACCCACAATCGATGGGGAAACCCAATGACAGACGTACTCAATTTTTTACTTCTCATTGGGGATTGGGATATTTGGTTTTGTATCTGCTTGGTTTCATGCTATCGAGCACTTCCTTCTTTCCATCTTTAGCTTTAGGAATTGTGATGTGTACTCCATGTCCAATTTGTTTTTCAATTTTATCAGGCTGAGCTTCTGAAGCGTGCGCGCGAGCAGCTGGACACTTTGTATCCGATGGGGGTACCAAACGTACTTCCGGAGACGCTGGGGCCGCGCCTCCGCCCTCTGTCCGGACCCAGCGGCACGGGAACTGCCGAGCGCCAGCACCCGATCGCGTACCTATGTCCGATAATTTTGTCTCAGTTTTTTTTTTTATTTTGTGCATGTTACAAATGCATCGTGAACTCTCCCACACTTCAGAGTCGACGACCTGCAGAGGTACCCTGTGCACAACAACTTTATTCCTGGTGTGGCCAACTTCGGGGCCCTCGATTTTCGAGAGTCTGCCGCTAAGTTCCAGGACCCCGCCCGTGGCGGACGTGCGTCTTCCGGACCCCGACACAGCATGACGATTACTTCCCTCAACGCGCCCTCCCTCTCGCCGCCGCCGAAGCCCGAGCCGGGGACCAACTTTTTCGTGATCCCTCAGGTCCTCGTTTCGGCCGAGAAGCCGCGCACCGTACAGGAGGGCGAGCTCGTCTGGGCCTCTGCCGACGGGATCCGGAAGCAGTCCGGGAGCCGGCAGCCCTCGGCCAGCCGCAGCCCGCGCGGCGGGCGCAACAGTCCGGATCTAGGAGCTCCAGGCGGCGCGTCCCCAAGCAACCTGGTCGATAGCGTGATGAACGCGCCGATCTCGTCCGTGCTGCAGCAATTCAGCTACCCGCACGGAGGTGGACCAGGGGCTCCTGCCCCCCCGGGAGGCGCAGGCGCAGGAAGCGTGCCGCCGAACACTGTGGAGTTGTTTGGAAACATGACTACCTCCTCTTCCGCCGGACGCGTGAAGGGCGCGCGCGGCAGCGCCAGCAGCATAATTGATCTGAACTACGGCGCGGGTTCGCGCGGCTCGACACGGCCCAGCACGGCCGGGGGGAATTTGTCGTCCGCGGCACCGTCACGGCCGTATTCGGCGGTGCGGAAACCGTCGAAACGGTGGGCACTGGACCAGGAAGGCGTCTCCGCTTCGGCGAGCGGGAAGTTCCCGCTGTCGGGCGCAACCTCGGCGCAGAGTTCGCGTGCGGCGTCGAAAAATCGGAGCTCCACGGGGCAATTGTCGCGCCCCGAGTCCGGCCACCTCGGGACGGTGAACGAACGATACAAAACCGACGATCCGGGCGCGTTTGAAAGACGAGTGCAGGAACTAAAAGGCATGGATCAGCAACAGCTGCCAGGAGGCACGGTTGGCGGGGGTGTAGGTGGTGCGGGTGCAGTCCCTGGAGGACAACAGCAGGTGAACCTGCGCGACCAGAGCGGGGGGCGATTGTCGAACGCAAGCTCGAACAGTAGTTTGCCGAAGGCGCGGCATTCCGCAGGGCCGTTGCTGTTCTACAACGAGCGCCAGGGAGTGAGCACGGCGCCGGCACGGGACTCGGACATCATAAGCCTGGGCGCGGACTCCCCCGACAAGCCCTTACCAAGCGCAAGCAGACTCTGGGCGCATTCGAGAAATCGGTCCTCGGGCGGAGGCGCGATGACCACGAGCAGCGCAGGGGCTGGAGTCACCAACAGACCAAAAACAGCCACGCAGCGGCGGTCGGGGCTACTTCCTGACGTCTAGTGCCGAAATTCGTCATCGATGGATAAGGGCAGTGGCCAGCCGCAGCAGCCGCGTACATGTTTCGCGTCCCGGGCTTTTTTGAATGTTACGCAGTGCCACTGCCAACATCAGCACTGAATCAATTATTCAAGTACAATTAGCAACGAAGAGTACGAACGAAAACGATCTCATCCACAACGAACAGCAGCATTACACTAGCAGCTCGCTGTACTCCACTTTTCTACTTCTAGGCAAGATTTTCAGCTCTCTGAGAGTTGCTACTCTCTAGGCAATATTGTTGATACAACTGTTAGTAGTATGTCTGTGTTGATGTACCTACTTTTAGTTTTATCACGTAGTTGTTCACTTTCTTACTCTTAGACAGAATAGCCCACAGGAAGGAGATGGAGATTGATATGCCCAACTCCATCAAGCTGCCGTTCCGCAGCAGTGGCACGGCGTGCACGGTGTATGATTGTTTCCCGACGTAGGCCTTCTATACTCGCTGGTTTCCCACAGCCACAAATCTCAAGAATCGGTCACCGATCTGCTTCCTTGAAGTAGGTTCACCTGGATAATCAATCAAGCTTATATTCATTTTGCACAAAAATCTCGAAATGGGCACGGATCTCAGCTGCTTTCATTGGAAGATCTGAACAATCATCTGATCGGTGAGTGTGCTCCGGCTTTACACTGAACGTAGAGCTGGAAGCGCACCTCGTTCTTGACTGCCCCTCGATTTGGGCTGGAAGATGTACTAAGTTGACGGCCCTAAATATTAAAAAGCACGACATTCGCGGCCGCTTCCACGGCAGTAGCGGTAGAAGTGCAGCCGATCGAAAGGCCGCGCATGGTGCTTCTGTAGGTGTAAGCCTAAGCTGTTCAGTAATCACGTCGGTGCCACCTCCCCACATGGAAGTTTCGAACTTGATTCATCCTCATTCTCATGCCTATCTACTTACCAGGCGCAGCAAGTGGGAGTTGCGGCGGCGGGATTGGTTAGTGTGTGTTCTGGAGAAATACTAAGTAGATCGAAGACGACACGTACTATACAAGTTGTATCATCCCTGATTTATTAAATCTGATCCATCCTCATTTCGCAATTGCGACCTCCTTCATACATACATGACCTAGACTAGTCAGTGATCTACTTGTAACCTTTTTGACATCGCTATCGCTTATTTTTTGGTACTTTACAACAACTCCGACGACTTCACGAGCACACACGCGACTTCTCATCTACTTTTTGCCCGACCACACCGGCCGACTTTGTTTTAAGTTCTGGTAGCCGTGCGCGTGCCTCTGCCTCGCTAACCAAATGAATCGCAATTGAAGTGCGATTTCCTGCGCAAGAAGCTCGTCTGGAGATACTACATCAATCTGAATCTCCTGATAGTAAAGCAAAGAAAGCGTAGCTGCAGCTGCAGGCCGCCACTTCCAGGGAATCGGGTCATTGCTCTGCTTGTCTCATCTCTCGGACGCGCGTTCAGCTGCGGCTCGGTTTCGGGCGCTTCGTCTCGGACGACCACGAGCGGGCTCCTGTTCCTCCTGCCGGCTCCAGAGGACGGGAACAGGACATGATGCCTGAGGGATCGGCGCCTCCAGGCGAATACGGGAGTGCGGGGTACACCTACCCCAACTACAATCAGCAGACGAGCAACGGCTCCTACTACAGCGCGCAGTACCCTGATTCCGGTACTTTATTGTATGCTCGTTTCAGCGCTTTATCAAACGATGGATTGCTTCAAACATCAATCTTCGCCCTACTTCCTACTATGTATACTTATACGACAATCGCGATGGATTTTCGGTTCTTTTCATAGCTGCCGGCGGTGCGGACACGCAGTCGTACGGATCGCAGTACAGCGCTGGAGGCGGCGGAGCGGCTCCCGGCTACGGAAACAACGGATATGGAGGGGGCTACAACCAGAAGAGCGCCGTCGGATGGGGTGGTAGTTACAACACCACCGGCTCTACTACCAAGGGCGGCGGGAAATCAAGCAGCTCCTCGAAGGGTGGTGCTGCGCCAGGCGGCCAAGGTTCGAGTCCAGCGGGCCGCTACGGCGGGTACACAACTTACGGGCAGCAGCACGGAAGCGCTCCAGCCGGCCAGCATCACGACCCCTACGGCGGCGGGCACCCACCCCCGGCAGGCGCGGGCGGGGATCACCCGCAACCAGCAGGCGGCAGCAATTCCTACAACGGGGCCGCCGCTCCTGGTTACCCGCCGGCGTATCCGGCGTCAAGCCATCCTGGTTACAACGGGACGCCCGCTGCAGGCGCGCCCCCGCCCAGCTATG
>RXOD01003863.1:0-43097 GCA_005223375.1 Amoebophrya sp. AT5.2 | reverse complement strand
TATTGGAGGAAATTAGTCGTGGGGAAATTAAAAACAAGATCAAAAGAACTGAATAGAAGAATTTAGTAGATTTACTAAGTACAATCTTCACCTTCACTAGTTCGTTGTATTACTTCCTATTACTTCCTTGTACTTCTACTTCATCCTTCTCCTTGTGAAGAAAACGAGCGCGTGTGCGGTCTCGTCCATCGGAATATCGAGCGAAATGAATCGATCAACCCACATCACTCAGGACGCCACTCCTTCCCCGCCGCGGCGAATGTCCGACGGCGCCTCTGGTCAGCAGGTTCCACTGTGCAAGTGGGGCTGCGGGCACCAGGTTCAACCCGGGCTCACACGGAATCTCAACCCCTACGACACTTGCTGCAAGAAGTGCGGGATGTCACAAGGGATGGGGGGGCACGACCCCAACTGTCCGGGACCCCCGGGGGGAGGGCCGCAAACCCAAATACCGCCGTCACCGACTCAAGGTGCAGGAGGGGGTCTTGGAAAAAAGCTAGCCCCTGCTGCAGCAGGTAACGTCCACGGAGGTCACCAGCAGAACCAAGCCCCCACCAATACCAATACGGCGAATAAGGCGCGCAAGGGCTTCGGCAAGAACCGGCAGATTTCGTCGCGGATCCGGGACACGGTCGCGTCGTTTCCGGTGCCCGAGATCGAGCGGATGAGCGGTTCTACCGACCTGATGCAGCG
This sequence comes from Amoebophrya sp. AT5.2, assembly GCA_005223375.1. Lineage (NCBI taxonomy): Eukaryota > Dinophyceae > Syndiniales > Amoebophryaceae > Amoebophrya > Amoebophrya sp. AT5.2. The sequence goes on along the minus strand of RXOD01003863.1, from coordinate 42,404 downwards.
GTACGTTAGGGAGCACCTGCAGATGTTCGGATCGGCGGGCGCGAGCAGTAAGCATCTGAGGTACGACGAGTTTCTGAAGAGCTACGCGCACTTCTGCCAGCAGATGCTGGTGGACGACGATTTGGAGCGGCAGTGGGCCGCGAGTAGTGGTCCACCGGGAAGTGGGGGTGGAACCACAAGTGTGCGGCCTGCATTGAAACCGAGCAGCCTGATCGAGCCGGGCGAGCTGCTCTCCTTCTACCGCGAAGTGATCGCGGAGAACCTGGCGACGACGCTGAAGCCCGGCAAACTCGAGATCCACCGCAAGATGCTGATTCGCCAGAACAACGGTCGTCTGGAGTCCTTCTACACGCTCGGGAAAAAGCTCGGGGAGGGGTCTTTCGGCTCCGTGCACTTGGTGGAGCCCAAGTACGCGGCCGCGCACCACATCAACCACGTAAATGCACAGGGAGACGGCCAAAATAACGGTCACCAGACAAAAATAAATCAGAATCCGCCTTCTACTAGACCCCAGCACCAGAAGAAAGTGTGCAAGACGATCAAGCTGGACGGGTTCAACGAGGGGTCGACGCTGAAGGAGTTGCTGGAGGAGATCCACATCATGGCGGATTTGGATCACCCGAACGTGGTGAAGGTGTTCGAATACTTCAAGTCGGCGAACAAGCTCCAGGTAATTCTGGAGCTGTGCGAGGGGGGGGAACTGTGGGACCGCTTCAAGAAGTACGAGCGGGCGGCGGACGTGGGCGCGAAGGAGCAGTGGATCTACATGACAGTCCTCCAAATACTCCGCGCACTGGCATTCATGCACGACACAGTGCGCATCGCGCATAAAGGTGAGGCGGGCTTTATTGTGGGGGGCTTCATGTCATTTGGATTTATTGATCTTTGGGTTTGGCTGAGCTTCCTGTATTACTCAGTGAGGATGTTAAACTATAGTGGTAGATGATGTGCATGATCATGTACATTGAGTATTTGTAAAGCAGCAGCAGCTAGTACGACCTCCAACAAAACTACAACAGATCTGAAGCCCGAGAACGTGCTGCTCGTTTCTCCCGACAGCGATTCGCTGAAGATCATTGATTTTGGTCTCGCCGAGAAGTTCCAGAAGGGGCAGCAGGTTTCTGACCAGCAGTGCGGCACGCCTTTGTTTTCCGCGCCGGAGATCCTTGCCCAGCAGCCGTTCGATTTCAAGGTGGACGTATGGAGCTGCGGCGTCCTCATGTACCACATGCTCGAGAACACGGGTCCCTTCCCCGCCGAAACCATGGACCAGTTGAAGCGCATGGTGTGCACCACCGCGTACCAAATACCAAAGCCGACGCGGAAGACTCCCTCCATTCCCCCCGACTGCGTGGACTGCTGCCTCCGGATGATGGAGAAGGACGTGCGGAAGCGTCCGCGCGCGGCCGAGATTTTGAACCACCCGTGGTTTCAGCGGATGCAGCTCGATTGCGAGGACGACGTGCAGCTGAGCGCGGGGGTGTGCCAGATCCTGGAAAACTACTGGAACCAGTCCGAACTAAAAAAAGCCATCTACATGTACATGGCGTACTTTTCCGCCCTGCCCGCGAAGCACGCGGACCCGGTGCGGGTGCTCTTCACGCATTTGGACCGGAACAACACGGGCAGGATATTGCAACAAGACATTCGGGAGAAACTGCAAAGAGCGGGGTACTCGAGCCGGGCGAGCGCGGGAGCCATCGCCTATTCCCTGTGCAGGCGGGGGGGCGGAGGAATTCGGGGAAGCGAGGCCGGCGCGAGTGCCGGTGAGTCAGAGAACGTGGCGGACGTTGGCTACACGGAGTTTCTAGCTGCCGTTTGCAGCATCAGGATCAGCACGAGGCACCACGAACTCATCCGCCAGGCGTTCGATTCCTTCGACCGGGGCAGAAAGGGGTACCTCGAGACGGGCGACTTTGCGGCGCTCTTCAAAAGTGGTCCGGGAGGGGCGGGCGCGGCCCGCGGGGTGAACAACCGGCCGTCTGGTGCAGGGGCGAACGAAATGTTGCTCAAGGACGACTTCTTAAACGGGGGCGGGAAAATTACCTACGACGAATTCCTGGCGAAGATGCGGCAAGTCGGCGCGACGCGCGGAGGAGAACAACTGAAGGCGGTGAAGTGATGAAGTCATATCTTTCCCGGGTTGAAGAACGCATAGATGAGATTTTGGTGCCGTTACACACATTGATGATGAAACATGCACGGCCACGGGCGGCTGACACTTATTAATTTTGGTTCTTTCTTTGGAATTGGATGAGGCTATGAGGATGTCAACCACGCATGCCCATGCGCATGCAGGAGATACGAATACGATACATAGAAAGAAGATAGAAAGATTCTTTCTTCAAAAAAGATACACGAGCACCAGTACGAGCAAGTGCAAGGCACCACGCACTGGCGTCCTTTGTTTGGAGATGCAGCCACGGTCACCCAGAATCATGTCCGCGGAGTAGGGACCACACTCCATGGCTGCTTGCGTTTTATGCTGCTTCTCACGGTCAGCGTTCTTCAGTAAAATATTTATACGTGTTGAGATGAATTATATCTTCCGTCTCGGTCTCCTTGGGGATCTTCGATGGTATAACAAAAGAAATCAAGCCTCTCCGTTTTCGGTGTTGAGAAGAACAAGAGCACTGTCTTTCGGTTTTTGTGGCTTGCTTCAAGTTTCCGTGTTTTTCGGCTTCAAGCAACTCCAGGCACTGAACTGTCGGCGTTGATCATGGCCGCGGGCTCATGTTGCCACTGGCGGTGTTTACTTACCTTCCGTGGGCTGCACCAGGTGGAAGAACAAAATCGTGATGTTGAGGCAAAACTCAAACTTCAACTTGTGCAGGATCCATCAGGAGCGCTCGTTGTTTCCCTTCCTTTCGCTTTCGCTCCCAGCGACAGCGAGAATAAGTAAACCTTTTCAACGAAAACGAATCAATCGTGAACAATCTGCATCAAAACCATCATCGGCTCAGAGGTTGTAGAAGAACTACGAACCTCCTCCTCCACAGCTCTCGCCCCCCTACCTCCACAGCAATGGCTCGCGGCGCCACGCCTTCTCGGGGCAAGACGCCCATGAAGGCGGCCCCCAAGTCGTCTGTGACCGCGTATCCGGAGAAGCCTTTTTCTTACAAGCTGCGCGTGTTTGTCGAGAAGTACGCGTACCGCACCGCGGTCGGCTACATCTGGCTCACGCACTTCCCGCTCGCGTTGACTCTCCTCTACCGTGTTTGTGTTGAGAAGGACTTGGACCCCGTCCCGGACTATCTCCTCGCGTCTGTCTACCTGGGCACCGCGGTGGCCACACTCGCCGCCCACATCCTGAACACGACGCGGGCCGGGAAGCACTGTTCCCTCTTCTCCGGGTTCACCTTCCAGTTCCTGATGGCGGCGAGCTGCTTCGCGTTCCGACTGAAGCGGGCGGACCAGTTCACGTACGCGCGGGCGATCGACAAGAGGCTGCTGAACATGGTCGTCGCGACGTTTGGGGGCTCCGGAGCCTACCTGGAGTACGTCCCCGGGGACGGGTTGTTGCTGGGGTTGTGGACCTCGTGGCTGTGCGTCGTGTACGTGGTGGCGATGGCAAACGCCGGGGGGCCGGGACAACAGAAGTTCTTCAATCAGACGATCTGACTCTACTGACCGGTGTGACTGAACCTACTATGTTTCATTTGAAGTTCGGGGAGGTCGTGAGGGGAGAACAAGAAGTCAGAGGATGAGGAACAAGGGTGGAATATGACAGCTGGTCGGTGGTGGACCTGGAGTGGTCGGGGGCCGACAGCGATAGAACATGAACGACTATGGAGTTGGAGGTGGTCATCGATTGGGAAATTTTAATGTACAATATCAAGAACATGATGAATGTTAAGGCACGAATGCTGTACCTGCACGAGATGACGATTGTACAATATGTATTCGAGCACGTCGTCAACTGCTGATTGAAGTAGTTTTTTGGACAGCAGCAGCACACTTTCTCTTTCTGCACTGTAAACCTAAGAACAAGCCCAAGTGGCAGCGCAGCGTGTTCTCCCTCGACCGCGCTCAACACGTGGTGCGTCACGACCACGTCTTCAGTGGTCAACAAAGAAAGCGCGACTATCGGAGTGAGAGTCAGAGGACGGGGGACCCAGAGGAGAGTCGCGGGCAGTCGTGATGAAGAAGTTCATTGATGGATGGCGATACAAAGGAGGCGGACTCATTGCTTTTTTTCTGCCCCCCCATGCGGGCTTACTGACCGCGCCGTAAACAAGGCCGGCGAGGACCCGAGAGAACCAGAGCAACAGCGGCCGTTCTGAAGCGGGCGGTGCCCTTGCTCGACCAAAGCCAAACCTCCCAAAAAAAATTTTGAAGGCAGATAATATAATGAAAAGTCTCTCTCTCTCTCACTTCTCTACATCATTCATTGTGGTACAACTACAGCTACACAATCGCGCCGCGGGCCTCCAACTTTTCTTGCACCTTGCTTGCAGCTTCATTTTACTTGAAAAATTGAAGTTTAAAAATTAAATGCGAGTCGCACGTCCTGCGCCTGCAGCTGCTGCTTGGGCTCGGCCCCTTACATAGAGCTAGACACCGCGCTTTTTCACATCATTTTTTTAGTTTAGGGAAGAAACGGGAACGGCAGCCCAGGCCCAGCAAGTGCAAGGAAGTCATAGTCAAGTGTACTGCTACAGCTACTGTACAAGTCCTACTATTAACAAACTTCAACTTGCCGTTGCCTGCGCCTGTGCCTCCCACCACCTTCTTCCGCGACTAACTTTTTCGTGTGCAGCAACGCGTGACGGGCGTCGTTTTGCCCGTGCAGCTGGTGTGAGTCTCAATTTCTTTTCGATCGAGGAACAATCGGTCGGAAAATGCCGGGACAGCTTGCCCCGCCGATTTTGCGGGTGCCCGGCGAGAATGGCGGACCCAACCCCTTCGGTCAATTTCGCCTGGGAGGCGGGAACGCAGCTCCAGCTGCAAGTGCGTCGGCGGGAGTCGCCCCCGATCCCGCGTCCTCCTCACGCCAGCGTGCCCTGGCGATGCAGCAACAGACGCAGAACCTCAACGCAGCGGCAGCGAGTGCAGCAGGGGTTGTTCCCGTTCCTTTTTCCGCTGGTGGTGCGAACCCGCACGGCGCTGGAGGGATGATGTATCAAGCAAACGTGCACGCACAGTCGCACAACAACATGCCGCAACACCATCAGCAACCCGTCGGAGCGACAGCTGCATCTGCATCAAGCTCAATGGGCCTGGGCGCAGCCGGTGCCGTAGGTGGAAACCAGCTGCAACACCACGTCGCTAATCAACCACAATCGGCCACGGCAACGGTGCAATTATTACCCGTGCCATGTTGATTGATGTTGATCCGAAAGAACAGCACCACACAGACCACATCACAGTCTGCACTAGTGAAAAATCATCATTTTTTTTTCAACGTCTTCATCGACCATTCATTGTTTGAAGGTGCTTGCAGCGACGTCCACGCATGGTTGGAAGAAGTTTGCGGACGGTCTCCGCGAGCTATTGCAGCAGAAGGAGGAATTCAAATCCAAACTCCAAAACTTCTTCGCGGCCTCTCAGAGCGACTTACAGAGCGAAACGGACCTGCTACACAAGCTGGAAGCCACAGTAGCGCAGCTGCAGCAAGCGGGCCCGCCAGCGCCAATACCTGTGAAGGTGCTGTGCTATCCAATATCTTCACATGCGAAGGTTTTTTTGCAACTCACTCATCTCGTGAAATTGAGGTGCAGCCTTGTTTTCGTTTTCCGGACGATCGCTATGGACCACCCTCAAGCAATACCACACAAGAATGAATGCACACCGCAGATTGCGGCGGGCAGCGCGACGCCGCCTTTTTTTTGGGAACCCAGCACTGACTACGAGTCGGAGTTCCAAGTGAGTGGGGAATTCGGCGAGGCAGTTACCAAGGTGCGCGACTTTGAAGATCGGGGCTGGGTCATTCCGGTACTACTTACGTGCAAAGGGAAGCTACAATAAACAATTATAGGGCCAGCACCACTTTTTACTTGATACTGGGAGTTTATAACTTTAATAACTCTACTATAACTCTAACTCTACTACTACTTCTTCTAACTTATAATCATCTCCCCCGAGGACCCCGACGCCAACAGGTAGCGGGTTCATTGCGCATGAGCCGGGGGGGCGTCTATCGGTGGAGCCTTCACATCACGCGGAAGTGCCAGCACCGGCCGCAGATGCAGTTTGGGATCCACGGAGAATCCCACGAAAAGCCGTGGCGCCTCGTTACCACCTCCAGGTGCAGCCGCTCGAGGGACGACGACCCCTGGCAAGACCGCCCAGCCGGGGACAGGCTCATAGGTACAGATAAGTAGCTAGTATCGTTGTGTCGTCGTCGTGGCAAGGCATCCGCCACTTAGTTTCGCTTCTCGTTTTCTTCTTGTTATGGTGTATAACGATAACCAAAACGTAAGTAACTAAACCATCACTCAGTGGCCGCTTCACCTTCATCCTCTTCGCCTTATAAGTCCAACCCTACAGCATCGCACGTAACTAGAATGATCGGCCGCGAACGAGCCATGAATATTGTAGCTGATGAACTACACAACAACTGCAGACGAGGGGGATTTCGTGCACGTGGTGGTGGATTTGCGGGGATGGCCCGAGCGGAAGTTTGGGTCGTTCAAGTACGCTGTGAATGACGGCGCTTTCGAGACCGCGTTCGAGGACCTGCCACTCGACCAAATCATGATGCCCGTGGTCAGCATGGGCGGAGACTCCTGCTGCGTGCAGCTCTGCGCCTCGGAAACGCCCACCAATTAACTTTAACACATTCTTGATCTGGGCTAAATAAGACAACGCTACAGCTACAGCTATGGCTACAACGCAAACGCTGCACTTCATCTTCTGGTTCTGCGCGCAATCGCTAACAGCATCCATCAGAACCACCACACGCCTGCTCATTGCATTGGAGGACAAAGATTCTTCAGATCCAACTGCTGAACATCACACTTCGTTCTTGCATTCATGGACGATCGGCACGTGTAAAACTAATCGAATGGATACGCAGCAGCTCGAGTTCCTTGTTAGTTTACGCACAACCACGCCAAAAAAACAAACCTCGTGACCTCTTCTCCTGCTCGTCGTCGTCGTGTCACGACGTTTGACACCGGCGGCCACAACTCCTCGTATTTGTGTGCTCTTCTTCTTGCTGGGTGGTGTGCTTCACCGTGTGCCTACGAGGACTTGGACTTCTACGACTACGTTTTCATTTATACTTATTCAACAAGTATACTTAGTTGTATCATTGGCGGACGCATGGAGCTGACCCACTAACCAAAAGCGACAAGAACGCGAACAACAAGGAGTCAGGGCGCCGAAGGGTCACGCATGTCGGTGGTGAGAGAGCTCAAGGGTCAGCTCTAGGCTTTTACCGTGTAGTCACACTGTGAACCATGTCACTTCTACGGTTCTCGTAGTTTGTGGAGTCTCTCCCTCTCTCTTATACTTATTCAACAAAAACCGAAGCGATTCGAGTTCGACGTCGACGACTTCGTGGAGCCATGCATTTTAATCTTCGAAGGAGCCAACTACATCGTGAGTACCTCAGAAGCTGCACCACTGACATAGTATCGAAGTTGCCCGCCAGCGCCACAGCCCACTGAATCAGAGGGAGCCACTCTTGACTTCGAATTTGCCTTCGTCGTGATCGTGAAAAGAGGTCGTTCTTGTCGACGGTCGCAATAGCATTCTTATCCAGTTCGACCTACTACAGCAAACGATAACGATGTTGACGATCACATCAATATACAAGATGGATTGAGATTTTTTGCACATGATCGATCAGTGAGACTGAACAATCGCATCTTGTCGGTCCGAAAGTCGAGTAGAAGTCTTACCACTACAGCACGTGGCAAATAAAATTTTTCAAAGAAAACAGTCCCAGTTGTGCAGGTACATCGGACCTCCTCCAATATTAAACACCGCCCAGCACCACCATGGCCGGCATCGCGCAGGCCATGCCGAAAGGCGGCTCCAAGCTGATGCTGGAGACTTTGAAGGTGATGACCGACGGGGTCACCAACACGGCCGACAAGAATCGGGACTTCTTCGTGAACGAGGCCCAGAAGCTGCTGAAGCTTCAGAGCAACAACCCTGCGAAGGCGTACAAGCACAACCTGGAGGTGACCGTCGCTGCGATTGAGGGCGACATCGCCGCCACCAACATGTGGGACACGGGCTCCGGCCGCTTCAACAAGAACTTCATCTGCGACGCCAAGCCCGGCCACCCCCTGCCCCCGCCGCAGAACTTCCTGGTGGGGGACCTGGACAAGCGCCCACGCATCGAGCTCACGCGCCCGGTGGAGAACCTGCACCTGCGGATGGTGGACCGCACCACCGGCAAGGTCCACTGGGACGTGGTCTACGACTTCAACCAGCAGGACGAGTCGAAGCCCTTGGAAGTGGAGGACGGGTCGGTGTTCGGCATGGTGAAAAGTTTCCTGCTCGGGGGAACCTGGAAGAACACGGCCGCGATACCGAGATTTTCGGACAACATCCCGTTTTTGGGCTGGGTCGGAAGACAAAGGGTGGGGGGCGTGCAGCAGGACTTCCTGCAAATCTGCCCGCCGAAGGACGACCCGCCGCACTGGTACGAACTGACGCTGACGGACGAGGGAGCGGCGCCAACGAGGTACAACGGAGGAAATTTTGTGGGCCGCGTGGTGCTGGTCGAAAACCATCCCCTGGACGTGCCCTCGGCGGAGCTGGCGCATAAGGAAGGCGACGTGCTGGAGCAAGCGATGCCGGGATCCCTCATGTTCGCGCAGAGCTAGTAGTTGTATTTAAGTTTTTATCCTGTCGTGTACGTGTTTGATGTACTGTAGGAGGTGTAGCCGGCGCGCAAGCAATTGCCGCGGCCACAGGAGGACTTGATGTAGGAGAAGCATTGCAAGTCCTCGTGTCGAGGTCGCGCTTGCTATTATTGATATTGGCTACATCACTGCTACAGAAGGCATCACGGACATGAAAATAAACCACCAGATCCTCTGAGCAGTACGTAGGTGGCCGAATGTGGTAATCCGTAACCAAACAAGGCGAAGTGAAGTTGTAAAGGAGAAAACATGTTCAGCGCTCTTTTTCCCGTATACTGCAGATTATTTCCAGGAAGAACGAGGAGAGCGAGTCTCAAATTGGTTTGGGCGATAAACGCAATCCAAATCGCGATCGAATCTCGCTTGCCAGATGATGAAGGTTCTCGTGGTCGTCTAGAAGTCGGAGAAAAATCGCTCTTGAAGACGATGGAATCGCGTCGTGAAGAAGATTCATGTAGCTAAACAGCGGTTTTGTGATCGAACTTGATGTCCAGAGCCAGACGTGTCGATTCGTGATCGTACTGGCTACTTACCACAATCACAAGCAATAAGCAAACTTTAAACAGTACTACTACCACCAAATACGTCATCGGAATCATGATGTAAGTAGAAAATTAGCTTAAGCGCCACTCACTCAGCTAGGATTTTGTTTTCGGCGGCGACTACTTTCACGAGAATAAAGAAGTCATGGCGTTTCTCGCGAGCTTGAACTCGCCTGAAGCGGCGTCTCGGCTGTCCGATTATGAGGCGGGAATTGTAATTTCTGCTAAGAATAGCGGCCACGACGAGTGCCTCCTCCATCTCCATCGTCAGAAGATCCGCGCGCGCCTGAATTCCCAGCCCGGCGACTACAGCGCCGTAGAGTCGGCCAAGATGCGGCTGCAGGCGGATGGAGAAGCGGTCTACATGACCCCCACCATGACTCCGGTCGAGGAGCTGCCAGCCTTCATCAAAACCGATCCCGCGGCGGCAAGCGACGCGGCGGTAGAGATGTGGTGCGAGAAGCAGGTGGAAGCGTTTGAGAAAGAGTACGCCGCCAAGGTGGCGGCCAAAGCGAGCGCAGCTGCGGCGGAGGTGTTGGAGAAGCCCGAGGAGCACGAGAAGGCGGCGGCGCTAGGTCCGGGAGACGAAGCAGAGACTGCCGCCGAATTTTCTTCAGAGCAAAACGCGCAGCCGCAGCAGGAGCAGGGGGATCTCGCGCATTCTATTCCGGAGCGAGATTTCGCCGCTCCTGCCCAGCAGGCTCAGGACGTGGCAGTCGTTGCAACAACGGACGAGACATGTCTTCCAGCAGAGGACACGACGACGATGAAAACTGACACCGCGATCGACAGCACCACCAGCGGCGCCGCTTCTGGTTCTGCTGAAGCTGCTAACGATGCGGCCACCGTGGAGGACGTCGCCGAGGACTACATCAAGCTGAATGTTGATCGGGAGCAACAATCTTCCGAAGAGAAGCAGATCAGAGCTGCGGCGGACGAGAGCGAGAAGGTGGACGACGCCGGCTACCCTTCCCTCCCAGTCCCGAGAACAACTTGCTGGGGCGAGCCTTTCGCCGGACGGCCGGATTTGCGGGCGGCGAAAGAAAACGAAATCGAGAAGAAGCGAAAGGCCATGGAGGAGGTGAGAAAAGCGGAAGCGGAGATGAAGCGACTGGATGACCTGATGAGCAGCCACCTATCAGTGGGGGAGCGGGGCTTTTTTACGAAGCAGTTTTCTTTCACCGAACAGGAGTGGAAAACGGTGTGGGCCGGTTTCGGAGGTTGTAGACAATCTTGCGACTCTGTTTTCGGGGGCGTTCTGTTCGAGGAAGAAGAGGCAAGAAGACTGCTGCACTTCCTAAAAGGCGGGTTCCGGTGGGCGGATCGGCCGGGCGCGACGAAAAAAACGGACCTCACTGAAGAACAAGATGCGAAGATGACGCCAAAGGTGGAGGATGAGACCGCGAAGGAGCAGTCTTGTGCAGACGAGGGTGCAGGGGGGGCGGCTGCGGCGTCTTCTACTTCACAGCAGGAAGATAAAAGTAATGGCAATCCCGAGCAGGGCGAAGTGGGCCCGGGTGACGAGACAGAACCGACGAAAAAGGAACCACAACTCCCACCCGCAGTCGCTGCCTCCGAGGAGCAATCCGATGACGGTGTCGTTGATGAAGAAGACGACGACTCTATCTTGGGGGCGCCGCCGACGCAGGAGCATGAAACGGTGGAAGCGCCAGCGGCTGCTCGTCAGCAGGAGGACCCAACAAGAACTTCTTCGGAGGAAGCGCTCGCGACCCCGACCCCGACCGACGAAATAGGTCGGAACGAGGACCCGAACGCGGATTATCGCGAACTCTCGCTCACGTTTCGACTGGAACATCGGAAGGGACGAAGGGACGGACTAGCGAGGGCGGTCGCGCGCGCCAACAACTGCTGGTGGAAGCTGAGCAAGGAGGACAAGAACGCTCTGTACCGAAGGAAGCAAGCCGTGCTGGACGAGTTGCGGAGGATGTTTGTGGATCCGGTGCGCCACCTGCACGACGACTTCTCCCTCGAGCCCGACTGGCGCGACATGACGCGCTTCCGCTTGGTCAAGGGCCGGTGGAAGTACCCCGAGGACCTCCTTGCTCAAAAAACTACAACCGGCCAGGAGCAGCTGGCGAACAAAGGGTCTGAGACCCTTGATATTGGCGAGGAGGTGGACGCGGCAACTACCGGCGGCGGAGCAGACGGGAACTTTTCCGGGCACTGGAACGAGAAGAACTATCAACAACTCGCGCAACAAAACGACTCCTCGTGCGGCTACAACAGTTACAACTACGACTCCTGGAAAAGCAAGAACTACGACTCCTGCTGGGGTGGAGCATCGGATACCGCCACCGCTGCCGCCGCGTCAGGTGTAGTTTGCTTGAAGAACGGTCGTGATTGTTCCACCACCTCAGCGGCCCCCATGAAGATCGCCTCCGCTTCCTCTTCGGTCGCGACGATGTGGCCCCGCGAGCGGCAGCACCTGTTGTTCAAGATGCATGTCCCCGGCAGAGGTGGTGCGTCAACTTCTAGTGGGGCGGTCGGCTCGTACAAGGCCTTGCGGCGGATCGAGGACTGTCTGAAATCCTCCGGCCGGGGGCGGCATCTCCAGTTCCCGCAGTCGTGGGGCTTTTTCACCCGGTTCGGGCGGGCGGTTGGCAGTGTCCAGTTCGCGTCCGTGGAGCGCGTCACCATGCACGAGCTCCTGATCGCCACCGCGCACCCGCGCTGGCCGCCAGGGGTGCGCGTGGAGCCCTGCGGCTACCTTTCGAACCGCCTGTACAGCCCAAGGGACGCGTTCGCGAACCTCGTGCTGAAGTCGGTCAAAATCAAGCACAGCGTGCTGCTGCGGGGACTAGTACGAGGGGCCGAGGATGATTGTTATCCACAGGACGTCGCGGCTGCACAACAGGACGCGGGGGAGCGCGGTACTACTTCTACACAGGACGAAGCCGAAGCGCGGTTGAGCAAGCTGAAGAGCACGGGATTCACGAAGTTCTTCGATCCGGCCTCCACCGCCTCCGGTGCGGCGTTCTCGGCTGGCGTGGGAGGCGTGCGGCACTACGAAGTGGGCGCAGCGTGTCTGAAGAGAGACTTTGTCGCGGCGTTTTGCCTTATGCTTGGGCTGGTCGGGTCGAACGAAACCGAGCTGCGCCTCGCAAGGGCGATCGCTGCCGACGAAAAAGCAGCTGCGGCCGCCGCCGAAAAGGTGGAAGAGGAGAAAGAAGCAACAGCACGACGTATAGAAGCGTCCACGAGCAGCGGGCTCGGGGAAGAAGCGACGCAGGATGGAGAGCGGACGGAGGGAACTTTCGACGAGACCGAGAAGGTGCAGTCCACCGAGAAACCTGCGAAAGCAGAAGGTGCCTCCCCAGATGAAGTGGAGCAAGACGAGGAGACAAAACGTCTTGCTCCACTTCATCCGGATCATGAACAAAAGACAGATGTTGAACAACCGATGCCAGAGCCAGGTGCTGCAAAGGATGAAAAGTTAGAGGAAACTGATGGGGAAAAAGAAAAACGGGCGATCGCGTCCACAGACGCAGAAGCGGAGAGCGGGTACAACTTGCTTCACTTGTTGTGAAATACAAGTTTGGAGTCTACTTAAATGTGTATGTCAAACGAATTCCCTTTCCCCCGTTCCCGTTTCGAAATGACCACTGCTCCGGCGATTTCACATGCCAGCTCCTACTCATACAAGTACTCTTGTGCATATAATTGCCAGTGCGCTTTATTTTCGCACAAAAAACTTCGTCCTCGAACGATCAGGACCACTGCCGTCGCCGAGACAGTAGACAACGCTTCTGCACCGGATTCATCCCTCCCCCCCTCCAAAGGGGAAAAAAATTCATCCTCCTCGACCGAGGAGGCCACGGAAGCCGCAGCCTCGACCTCTGAAAACCTGCTCGGTGCGACCACAACGAGCTCCCAAGATGGCGACGCAGAAGCAGCTTCCCAAAATGCCACACTAGCACCAGCACCATCAGCATCAGTTGTACCCGCGCCACCTCCCGCCGCGGAGCCTGCGCGTGCCATCGACTGGGGCGGCGACCGCATGAAGGCGCTGTGGCTGGCCCGGCAGAAGCAGGTGCAGGCCCCCAAAAACCCGGACAACTACGACCTCCAGCGCAAGCCCTTTCTCGACCTCGCCGCCGAGCTGCAGAAAGCGCTGGAGCCCTTTCTCCCCTTCCGAACCAGCTCCGACCTGGCCTACTTCCTCGAGAAGGTGCGCAAGCAGCAGTGGGAGGCCGCGCTGGAGATCTACCAAAAAATCTACTGCCCGAACGCTGTCAAGGACGAGTACAAGGAGGTGTATCAGATGCTGGTCGCGTTAAAAAAAGGCGAGTACTCGTCGCTCGAGGAGATTTTCGACCGCGTAAAACTGTCAGAGAAGCCGCAGTCGAGACTGCGGTGGAAGAACGGAATCGTGGAAGTGCAGAACATACGGTGGGACCAGGTGGTAAGTGCCTAAGTGGTAGGCGAAAGTTTTTGGGGGGCTCTTCGGGCTGAGGGTGGCCGCTCTTGGAGGTGGTTCTAAAAAGTTGTCTGCAGTAGGAGGAAGGGCGGCTTTTCGCGGTCGACAGGCCTGGCACTCCTGCAGCCTGTTGCCACGACAGTTGCTCCCTTCTCGACGCCACCCCCTCCCCCCCCAATGACGCATCTTTGAAACCGACCTGCGCCGCGCCTTGACGCACTCGCCCGCTAGGGCAATCCGCCACCCAGCAAGTGGGGCTCCTGGGGGCCCATAATTACGAAAGTCCTTACCAGCAGTGAGCTACGTAGTACCACCTGGCCCCGACATAGAAGATCGTGTGGAACCACGCGGCGTCGCAAAGGCTCCTCCTCTCGGAAGAGCACGTCCTCGCGGGTGACCTTGTCGCGGTGGAGGCAGGGCGGCTCGTCGGGGACGTTGAAGACGAGGGAATGGGAAAGTGCGCCCCATCGGGTTTACCAGTGCTGTCATTGGCGCGGCCGGAAACGGAAGAGACAATAACCTCAACCGAAAGCGAAAGGGACGGAAAAATTGAGGAGGAAGATACAAAAGTACTAGAAGAGAAAACAAGGACCCAGCACGGTTGGTACGCCGTGCAAGGCGCCGGTGACGAGTTTTCGGAGAACGAAAAGTTGCTGCTCATTACAGTGACTGAAGACGATGTGGAAAAGACAAGGTTTGCAATCACCGATGTGGTGCTCCCCGTGCCAGGTACTTACTTCTAAACCACACTTTACAGACAACGCTTCGTGGTATCTCTATCTTTCACTTTCGCTTGTTTCTTCTGTTTATACCGGAGCGTAGGTAGTTGTAGCTAGGTACCTACTACTAAACTTAGACGAATCAGTTGCTGGTCGAGATCAATTATATAAAAGTGCTATAAAATACTATCGTACAACGCGTACGTCGGGTGCGGGTGCGGCGAACGGCGACTATAAATATCGCGATGCTGTTGATCATGTTCAGCTCACACGAAGATCCTCCTGATCGTCCGTTTCCACAGGTACTCAGATGACGGTGTACCCTGCGAATCTGGTGGACGTGTACGAGAACTTCCTGAAGGAGGAGATGGGTGTCCCTGATGGTCTCGCTGCCTTCAAACAGCTGAGGTGGTTCAAGGGCTGCCTTCGCCGCTTGCGCCACAAGCCGGCGCTGTTTGACTTCCGGTTTCAAAATCCATCCTGTAGTACCACCGCCGCGGGTCGCCCGCAGACTGATGTCACTGCACCAGTAGAAACACCTGGTGAGCAGGGTGACCGTGACGGTGACACCGAGACAGACCCAACAGACGCCGCGGACGTGGAGAAGGATGCAACTGTGCTGGAGGTGACAGCCGAACTGATCGGAAACACAACAGTGTCGCATTTCCTGAAAGACACGATGGAGCTGGTCGACATGGCAGCTGAAGTGGAGTAAGAAAGAAGTCTTCATCTTCGTAAAATAGTGCCAGTTTAAAACTGCACTGGTGCCAAGATTTTACAGCTAACTTGCTCCCGATCCCGAAAAAGACTGTCTACCTCTACCCGCAGATAAAACGGGGCCTGAGCTTGCTTGCTTTCACCGAGTGAAACAACGCACGCTGCTGGAAAGGAGGCTTCTGCGCAGACGAGAGAGCTACTAGAGCTAGAAGAGCAGGTAGAAGTAGTAGATACCTTCCAGCGCGACGTGTTGCACTTTCTTTTTTTTTTTGAATCTTCTAACCCATGGAACCGGTACCGGACAGGAAAAGCTTCATCATCTATAACCGCGTGTTGATGTGCTTTTGCTTTTATTCATTGGAGTAGCGTCCTCTTCTCCGTCTATACTACTATCATCAAGAAGAGCCGAGCCAGGAGAGTCAGTGGTGTTGACCAAAGTCCATGCGCAAAAGAAAGCTGAGGCTGTATTCTTATTCTTTTTGAGCGATGACCCAGCACTACCACGTCACCTTCGCCGAGTTCGAGGCTCAATCAAGATTCAGCGGGCAGCGGCTCGCTTTCTGATACTAAGTACGCGACGTCATGGTCATCCACTGACATTTTATACGATTCTCCTTCTGCATCTGCAACAAGAACTGCAACGCTCAGGCAGCTAAGTACCTAGTACTGCAAAAAGGAAGAGGAACTCGCTCTCGCCCACTTTGACCTAGTTTCTGGGCGCATAGTGACGATGGATCGCAGTCAGTGGATTGAAAGAGCTTTAGCCGGTGGATCTTGCGGGACTTGATTTTTTTTGGCAGACAACCTAGCGCACTGCCGATGTGGCAATCGCGATACATATGAGATCCGATCCCGATGGTCAAGCTTTGAGAATATCATGACCAAGGTGTTCCGGAGCTGTATATTTATACGAGCAAGTCAGTCGTGCAACTGCAAGGAGCGGCTTGGCCGAAAAAAGAAAAAACGAAGTTTGTGACTCGAAGAAGTGTACCGGAACCGGTCACAGAGACAGAACAGAAGAGAAGTGAAGTCGTAGTATAGTACGAAGACGAACAAGAAGAGTAAGTTAGTAACAAGCAGGGGCAGGGCCCGCCTACTTCTACAAACATACTTTATTCGTACGCGCGCACCGTGCCAGGAGCTGATGATCACGCGTGATGTCGGTCTTCATTGATGATTTCCGATCGTGCGCGACACTTCGATTTGGCTAGTTGTTTGGCAGCGCAGTTTGTCGTTATTTCACTACGCGCGCGTGGACGGCATACAAAACTCAACTTCAAAGGCTCTAAACTAAGCTGGCAGCCCGACGAGCAGGAGCATTGATTTTGATTTTTCCCATTCGTACTTCATGTTCATTGCTACTTTTTGTCTTTTCCGGTCGAGGTGGTAAAGAGGAAAAAGAAACCACGTACAAGTTTTTCGTTTTCTTCATCTATCTGTATCTTCTTCACCGCTGGTGTCTGGTTCTAGTACTTATTTTCGCCTGCTGGTACGGCTTCTACGTGTACCGGTACTTATCGCTTCATCTGATAGACATCAAGGCCATCGAAGAATTATGGGCGGTGCGAAGGGGGTCGGCAAGGGGGCCAAGGGGACGAGCAGGGCCCGACTGCTCGCCTCGCAGTCGTCGCTGATACTCTCAGGGGGAAATAACCAGCAGAAGACGCTGGCGGACGAGAACGCGGAGTTGCGGAGGGAGAACGAGAAACTGCGTCGGGAAGCACAATCGCGGAAGGAGCAGCGCGACGGCTACAGCAAAAAGTATACGGAATGCAAGGCAAGGTACGACGAGTCCATGAAAACAGTCTGGCAATACAAAGACGACCTGCCAGAAGAGCTTCTGGTGAAGCTGAAAAGTTTGAGTTCTAAAAACGGGGGAGCTCCTGCTATGACAGGTGGGCAGACGGGTGAGAAGGCTGCTGCGGCTAGCCGGGAGATAAAGGCGGGGACCACGGAGGAGCAGCAGCCGCTTCCTCTCGAAGACAAGCCTCTGCCAGTAGATGGGGGGGGAAGCACAAGCACAACAGGTACTTCTAAGACGACCTCCCAACTGGAGGGTTCGAAGATGATCAAAAGCGCGCCGGGAGTTTCTGGAGCAGCCGCAGGCGCCGGGGCAGGGAGTGGAACAACGCAAGCAGACAAGCAAAGCAGGAAGGGGCTGCTTCAGCAGCGGCACAACAGCATGATTGGCTCCAGCAGCGAGCAGAAGCTACAAAGCTGGCAGCAGAAGATGGGCCAGAAGATCCGCCTCGAACACGAACAGGAGCAGAAGAGCCGAGCCCAAAGTGCAGCTGCAGCAGGAGCCGGGAACTACGACGAGCCCGCGTCGTGCAGCATGCGAAGCGTGTGGTTCGAGGGCCCGAGCAAGAGCCGGGCGTCGAGCTGTTGGCCTCGGGGCGCCGGGGAACAACATTTAAGGGGCGAGAACCTCTCCACGGGCAGCGCGGCGCTCTCGTCGGCGAGCGGTGCGCTCGTGCTCGCGGGGAGCGCACCGAGTGAAGACACGCGCAGCAAAGAAGACGAACTCACCGACTTCTTCGAAAGCCTGTACCAAGAAGCCAGAGGCATGCGGGAGGAAAAACTACCCGGGGGTGCGTCATCTTCTGCGTCGAACGTTAAGACCACTAGTACTGCAGGTAGTTGTTCTTCTTCTTTCGCGACGACGGGAAGCAAGCGCCGGCGGCTGGATCAGCAGCAGGAGGAGGACGAGCGGCTCTTTGGTCGTGACGAAACCGAAACCGCCCTTGTTTTGGTGGATCCCCACCAGCAGAAGACGATTTTAAATAAGGGCACCAGCGCGGCGAACACTTCCACCAAAACGAAGCGACATGTTCTCGACCTGCCGAATCTGGTGCGCAGCTTCCGCGACATCGACGCGATTACGCTGCTGGATGCCCTGCGAGAAGAAGCCGTTTACCAGTGGTGGACGAAGGCCTCCGATGACGACCAGACCTTGGCAGAAGGTGTTGGTGGTACTACTGGTGGAGAGAGAGCAGACTCAGAGTTCAACCTTCCGGTCGCGCGCGATGAAGAGCAGTTCCCGAACAGAGAAGGGTCACTACTTGTTTTAGATTTATACTTCCAAAAAAATACCTAAACCTCTCACTCTCTCTCACAATGTGAATGTGTACTGCTAATGTTACTGCGTCTCAGATTACATCTGCTGAATAGGTTTAAGTTACCTATCCGAAGTACGAGTAAAAAGAGTAGTACTTTCTTTGTATATTACTAGTGCTCTTGCTACCGGTACCGCTATGGCTATGCCTATGGGAAAAACTGCTCGACGTCCATCGCGACAACCATCGCCACTTCGCAGGTACATGCACATGCTGATTGCCCGGGCGTTCGTGGCTCTGGAATGTGCCCGCATCCACCGACTGATCGCTTGCGCCGACGCAAACAGGAACAACAAGGAGGAGGAGGAGCACGCGGATTACAGCTCAAAAAATTGCATTGCAAGCCGCATCTTTATTTACAACGGCAGAAGTCCCCTTTTTTGGCCCGTTTTCTTTTGGGCGTTTTTTGGCCTTCTCTTCTCGCTGCCGCCAGAACTGCAGGGGTTGCCACCCTGAAGAGGGTGCTTAAGTTCAACTTAGTTGCTTGTATTTGTAGAGCTGTTTTCGAACAATGATGTCTCCCCCTCTACTACTCCAGGAGAATGGCTCATCTCCCCTCCTGAATACCCCGACATCGCCTTCCCCCCACACCACTGTCCCGGCACACATGTGCTCGCGCCTCCCGGCAATGACTCGCGGCATGGATCCCAGAAAGCATCGACATCGCCATCGGGTCGCTCCGATGGAGGTCGGTCCGGTTTTCAAAAGATGTCTCAAAAGCAATGCATTGTTTTGACCTGTAAACGGACGTGAAATTGCTGCTCGAGTACGCCGGACAGTACCTGAACGCCGCCTCCCACGAGATGGACGAAATCGCGCGAGACGTGCGAGAAGAAAAGGGCTCATTATCAGGATCATCAACAAGATGTGATGTCTGTGCTGCAGCTGATGATCGATGGGGGCAGCTATTAAGAGCAGGACAAGAACTTATACTTACGTATACTACTTGTTCTAGCGCCTTTAGGAGAAACAGAAACTTCGATTTATTGCGTTCGACGGGCGTGTCGCTTCCGCACAGGGAAGGGGGCTGCAGCGGAATGGGACCTGCCGCGCACGCAAACCTTAGAGTTGTTGTTTTCGTCCTGTTGTTCCGCTCCGGTTCGCCGCCATTCCTGATCCTGTCCCTGTACGAGGACGAGTGCCTGCGGTTCGTCACTTTCACATACACATTAAATAACAGATACAAATAAAAGTTGCAAACAACTCATTGCTCGTCTGCCACTGCCTAAACCTTGATAGTTGGCCCCCGTCTTTTTTTACCACCGTGGATGTCATTCTGTGAGTTCATCGAAAACGTGGTGGTGCCTTTGTACGGAGGCCAGCTCTACCTCCCCGTGAACCCAACGAAGTATCCCACCTGGTTCCAAGAAATCAAAACATTGCCAGCGGAAGTCTGGGTAGCGGGGAGGAAGCGAGGTACTTAAACTTAAGCTTTTCGCTTTTCATATTTTTATTTTCAGGAGCCGGAGCGCCCGGGCCGATTCACCGATCCATCGGAACACCATCAATGAGTCGATCATTAGACCTCGAATTTCCACCACCAGTGGTCGAGTTCGTGGAGGCTTCTTCGGGGTGGCAGATCAAGGGCATCGAGCGGACGTCCTCGAACGGACAATTCATCGTCACGCGTCCCCCGCTCCCCAAGAGTATGCTCGACACCCTGAAGCGCGGGTTCTGGGACGATTCCGACGACGATGACTCGACGAGCAATAACAATAACTTGACGTCGGCCCCCGCGCCGATCGCGGACGTCGAGGAGGCTTCTGGACCGTTCTTCTTTTCTCGCCGGGGGGAGGCGATGAGCATCGCCGCGTCGTCTGGTGCAGCAAGCAGCGTCCAAAGTGCGGGGGGAACAATTCTCCACCGCGGATGGGACAAAGCAAAGCGACCGCGAAATCAGTTGCGCGAGCCGTCTGACGTGGTGGACCGCGTGAAAAGAGTACACCACGCTGAAGACCTGTCCAGCGCCGTCGCAGAGGTGAAGAAAAACATGTCCCTGAGACAGGTACTTGTTCTGTAGGTTATATAGTTTCTTTATGATAGCCAAATATTGCTCAATCCTAATAGACGGGGTAGTTGTACGTAGTACCGAAAAGTATTTATACGCGAACGAACTTTCAACAGCAACGTGTTCGTGATGGTGTATACGACCACGCGAATGCTCGCGGATTGAAGCCGGTGGACGGCGACAAACAGGGTATGATGCACGCGGTCACTGGGAAGGACGAGCGCCGTCTCCAGAAAAAGGAGCAACTCTCACACGCGTATCGCTCCCAGTACAACTCGGGAGGGGTTGAACAATTGCGTTCCGCATCGCAGAACCAGAACACTGGAGCGGCTGGTGCCGGAGCAATCTGGAGTGACGACGAGCAGGGGGTGAAAATGAATAAGAAAGCGGAATCAACAACATCTGTCGCAGCAGCGGCAGCCGTCGAGGAAAACAAGGAGCGCCTGCTAGTACTTCCACGAGGAGAACAAGACGTCAAGAAGCTCCCGGGCGACCTCCTGAAGGAGCATCGGCGAGCAAAGGAACGGGAGGCCCAACAGCAGCAGGAGCACACGAACAAGCCGAGGCAGCTGCTCGCGCCGCTGGATACAAACATCCTCGACGAAAAATCGGCAGGCCCAGTAGTGACCACAGGTGGAGCTGCTAGTGCTACGGCTACACACACCGATGGGGAAGATGGCCCGGCTGCTCCAAATTTTGGGGGTTCTTCGTCTTCATCTACGAACCTGAAGCGGGAGCGGTCAGTAATAGGCTCCCAGATGAACGCAAGTCTCGCTGGCAAGAGCCAACCGGACCCCTGCCCGAAGAAGCAAAGCCGACAGCTCAAACTCATGCAACGAGCAGCACAAAAGAAATAGAAGCTGTGTTTTTTTATTTTTTAAGCAAGGTACTAGTTTCAGCTCTATTTGACTTCCGCGGACGCGGTGTTGTACGATAGTGAATCGTAACGTAACGTGCCCCGATGAAGTCACGCGAGATTCTTGAAGACGATACCGATGCAGGTCCATCCGCTGGCCCCGGAGGTGGCGCTGGTGAGGCATGTAGCTGGTTCCGCGGCCGAATCTTGGGCGCTTCTGCTCTCGTCCCGTTCTTGGGCCATATTGATATTTTTATGTATGGTTTTACGGCATCGCTTCGGCATGACCGTGAACGGGACGAGTGTAGTTCCTCGCCTAGTGATATGATTGCCGGGCTACAAGTAACAGCACAACTATGGCTTGCGAGTTTTAATTTTATTTTAATTTGATTTTGATTTAGAAATAGCACGTGGGCGTCCGGTTCTCGTTCTGGAGTGTGAGAATTAATAATCTCCGGCTCGACGACGACGCACGATCTTGGTTCACCGGCGTTGCTTCATTCAAACGCTCGCACAGTTACGCCCACACCACGCCCCCTCGATGTGCCGCGAGGTGATCCCGAGTGATTGGGTGTGCGCTGGCTGAGGCGGCTGCTGCGATTAAAAAAAAAAAAATCGTGATGATCGGCTTTGAATTAACACTCTTCTTTTCCCATAATTTCAAGATATACGTATTTATAGCATAGGCACAAGAAAAGGCAGTTTCAGTTTGCAATCGGAGCGGGAGGCGCACTCGTTCGAACAAATGGCTTCCTTCGCGCGCACGACTGCGGTGAGTAGATCTGCGAGAACTACAACTACTCGGGTCCCACTCCCAGCTGCTTAGAATCTAAGTTAGATTTCATCTGAGAATTAGCAGTACTTTAGTCCTTTCATTCGTGAAGCTCCAGAGAATCGCACACGCACCTTCATTCGTGAAGCCCCTGAGACCACCTCCAGCACACGTTTATATTTATAAATAACTTGCGCCGCTGGCGCTGCGCGCGCGCTGATGATGTTCCCGCGGAGCGGCCGAATGTCTCAGCGGATCAATGACAAGCCGCGCCCTGCTTATACCTCATCCGCAGCTTTTGCGTGGCAGCTATTGTTGTTCGACCCACTCCCACTTCGGAAATCGATATGGAGGCAGAGCGAACTGTTCCAAAATCGATGTGAACGTGAAGCGAGTCAGGCGAGAGGAAGCAAATCTGTCGAGATTGGAGAGTGGAATCGCAATCGCTGAGGCGCGAGAGACAGGAGATAGTAATTTTAGTAGCAAAAATGAAGCGCTTGCGTGCGGAGCTCGAGCTGCTCGAGTTGGTTTAAGTAGAACGGCGCTCAAAATCAGGAAAGAAGAAAAAAAGACAGGGTTGGTTGTACCATCTCCATCACCAACAAAATACAAGAATCACAAAGATAAAAGAAGCATCACAAAGATAAAGAAGCAAAGAGTTTAGGGGTGTGTGACTGGACCGTGTGCGTTGTACAGCAACAGTTCTTCGTGCTCTTTCAGGTCTATGGAGCCATTTTATCATCGATAATGCCACCGATGAGTCACCAGCTCTGGCGGTGGGTATTTTTTTTGAAAATTTCTGCGTGAATGAAACAAACTACTGAAACTTCGTGTTGAGTCAAAAATTTACTAATTTTCTTTTTCATGATTTCCTGCCTGTGAATATGCGCATGACACGCCTGGCGCTCTATTCCGCTGCGCTCTCTGCCCTGGCTGTAAAGTCGGGTAGTGCCAGTCCTGAGGCCGAGGCCGCGCGAGCGCCACACCCACAGGTTCCGGGTCGTCCTCATGGTCCAGTGTCCGATCCTGATGGTGCGGAGGGGGAGCCGCCTCCTCGTGGCGATTCGGCGGATCATCCGCCTGCGCAGCGTGAGGGTCGCGAACCGAGCGGCTCCAGCTTCTCGTCCCGCGTTCTGCCGACCTCCACGGCCACATCGTCTTCGACGGCACCATCATCATCTTCGTCAGCATCTCTTTCGGAAGATGCCAGAAGTTCTTCTTCTTCATCGACCACACCAGGAGGAGTGCCACAGTCAGCGGCGCGGCGGCATCCCGATTGGGCGCACATCGTGGACTTCGAGCATCACCAGGAGTGGCTCGCGCAAACCGGCTGGCCGGGCATTCTGACGCACGAAGCCTGCTGGGAGCTGGCGAAAAAGGGGAGAGCTGCAGCAACACCTCTCTCGAACCCGACGAGTTCGAGAAGTTCTCCGAGTCCGACGACGCCGGTTGCGCCCCATCGGGAAGATGGTGCCGCAGCCGCTGTTGACGCAGCCGCTGCTGACGCATATCCAGCCGCTCCAGCACGGGCCCACTACCTGTCGCGATCGGCCGCCTTCCTGTCCGAGGCGGAGCGGCGGGAATTGGAGGCCGAGAGCGCGCAGCATCGCGAGGCAGAAAGACTGCGACAAAAAAACCGGGCGTCGGGGAAAAGGAGGGCCGCGTTTGCGGATCTGCGGACCTCCATCTCGGTCGGACAGGAACGGGAACACTACCAGGGATTCCAGGACCTAGGCAGGTAGATACAACTCGTTCTCGTATATTTTTATTTTATTTAAGTAGTCTTACGTTTTTGCTCCTCAAGGCAAGCGCTCCATCTGAAGATGACATTGCTCGAGACGACGCCGACGCGCGTACCTCAGCTATCGCTAGTATGGCACTAAGAAGTAATGGCTTCGCGGCTCATCTCCTGGTCGCGTTCTATCTTCGGCGCAAACTTCCACTCGGCGCTGGGGGCTGAACAATAAGATAAGTATGGGCCTATCTTCACATCTTCATCGTCTACTTCGCGCCACTTTATTGTCAGATCATGCGAGCAGTATTCGGGGATGCTGCCTGCCGCGGCGAAGCTGAACTACCTCGATCGGATGAAGATGGCGCGGGGCATCATTCTCTCGGAGCTGCTCGCCAAGAACCGCCTCATCAAGCAGCACGCGAAGGAGCAGGCCAAACTCGACCCGGGGCTGCAGCTCTCTCGGCGGAGGCTCGAGGAACTGCGGGCGGGTCGGCGAGGTGGCGCCGCTGGAGCACCTGCGGGGGAAGCGGAAGAACAAGAAGACGAAGAAGAGCGGCGGCTGGCGCAGTTGCTGCAGCAGGAGGAGGAGGAGTTTTTGCAGGACCGCGGAAGGCCTTTTTTGAACGTGCGGCTGCGGCAGGAAGTGGTGCAGGCACAGGCAGAAGCCAGGCGGAGGCAGCGGCTAGAGCGGCTGCACCAGAAGTGGCAGGACGACAAGGATTACTTCATCAAGGGGGGCCGGAGGATCGTGGACGAAGAAGACTCGACGCGAAGAAAACGAGAGCGGAAAGAAAGACGGGAACAAAAGGAAAAAACGAAGAGCAGAACAAGCGGAACTGGAAGTGAGCAAGCTGACGCGACCCCGAGCGGCGCTCCTTCCACTGTGGTTGCTGGCGTCGATCTCACTGAAACCGCGCACGGGAACCCATCGAGGACCTTTGCCTCGCTCGGGGAAGTCGTCACGCAGACCTGGACCGCCCTGGGAGATCTCGCGGACACCGTCTCAAGAACAATAACGCGATCAGA
Source organism: Amoebophrya sp. AT5.2 (assembly GCA_005223375.1). Taxonomy (NCBI): domain Eukaryota; class Dinophyceae; order Syndiniales; family Amoebophryaceae; genus Amoebophrya; species Amoebophrya sp. AT5.2. The sequence goes on along the minus strand of RXOD01003863.1, from coordinate 17,653 downwards.
AGCTGCTGATGAAGATGTTGTAGCACGGCAGAAGTTCGTAGACGCACCTCCGCCGGGAAGCTCAGCACCGGAAGAGCAAATTCTGGCCGGCGGTGCTGGAACAAAAGGAGCAGATGTGACATCGTCCACATCAAGCGCAGCCCCAGCATCCGTGCTCGGCCTTCCATCATCTTCGTCCGCCTCCGCCTCCTCCTTTGACTGGAATATCGATCTCACCGAGCTGTTCAGCAACGAGGAGAATGCCGACGGCTTTTTCGTGCCCCCGGACCTGGCGAGCCAGCTGAAGCGGGCGCCGAAAATCCCCGACGTCGCAAAAGCGGTCGAGGAGCGGAGGAACAGATGTACAACGCGCAGTAGTTCCACTTCGTCCACCAATGATGCGGATGTCGCCCCGACACTGGAGAATCGGCGGTGTCTCCAGTCCGGCGACATCCGTATCATTGGTGTGACGACCTCCATGGCCAACCAGACGTTGGTGAAGCGGATTCAGGCCGCGACGGTCGTGTACGACTTGAACCAGGTCCCCGTGCTGAACCGCATCCCCATCCCCGAGCTTTTGAAGGATGACAACAGCTACAGCAACGACCCGCAGCTGCAGGCGGCGGACAACCCCTACCTGACCATGTTCACGCTGTACAACTTCCAGAGCCGGACGGCGCTGGTGATGCACCAAAGAAGAGGCTCGATCTTCGTGTACGACGTGGACAGCGGCACCGGGGACGACATTCCGCGCGGCGTGGACTTCAACGAGGTGCTGCCCCCGATCATGCGGTTCCGGTTCCACTCGTGCAAGGAGAACGACGCCTTCTGCCACCTGCAGACCAGCACCTACATCGTTAAGGGGGGGATCAACCTATTTTCCTGGACATCCTCGTGGTGGTGGCGGGCTTTTAGTTCCTCTCGTAGTTGGTCTGGTATGATGTGGGCAGTGGGTGGCTTGTGTCGTCTTGTATTTGGTCTCGTATTTTGTCTGATATTTTGTCTCGTATTCCGTCCCATTCGATGGATACCCGTACTGCTGCTAGGGAGGGAACATGTTTCCATCGGACAAAGCGACAGGCAGGAGCAGCCAAGAATCAGTCCCCGGATTGTGCTGCGTCGTCTTGTATTTTGTCTTGTATTTCGTCTCCTGGTCGGTCTCAACAGCAGCCAAATTATCCACCCGCCAGAAATGCCGCCAAAAATGGGTTTTACACCCCTCTAACATCGACGACGGCGTGGTGGTGCTAGACCGCCACCGCATGCAGATCCTGGAGTACAAGTGGCGCTTCTTCGAGGGCGTGGACCGGGTCTACGACCGGGACGTAGAGTCCATGATCCTGCGCGTGCCGCAGCACTCGCTCTTCGGCCAGTTGGATTTAAGTAGGGGAGATGAAGATGAAAAAGAAAAACGCCCTATCGATCATTCCCAGCGGCGACCCGCCTCGCACATTTTTCTTGTCGCAGCCTTGTAAATTAATAGGTCTATGTTTGCGCGCCGGATGGTCTTGGTTTATTCGGGGCCGCCCGAGCTCGTTGCTTATGCCAAATTAAGGAAACTAATGTAAGTATGAGTGTAGTTTTAGCGATGTTCTTCTGTCTCCTCTTATTCTCGTCTTTAATGCGCGTGGCGGGCGGGGGCAAAACCGGTCTGAAGTCCGCGGAGGCGATTCTGAAGTACCAGACCGTGTCTTCCACCATCTTCGCGCTGCCGAGCGACGACGGGTTCACGGACGGGCACAATATCACGAACCCCGATTTCTTGTTCGCCGACAACACTTTTCTCATCGTCGCGGACACCGGGAACGACCGGCTGGTGCTGTTCAACATGACCAGCACTCTCAGCTACGTGTACTACGACGAGTTCAAAATGGCGCAGAGCCTGAAACCAGTGCCGGAATTCCGAAGGCCAGTGGCGCTAGCAATGTTCCTGCCAGGACTGGAATACAGGTGCAGAAGGCTGCTGATCGATGTAGTTGGCGATGTGTGATATAATTAAAGTAGGAAAGTTGAAATTTTTAGGGCGTGCGATTTCGAAGCTGTCGATCTGTCCTCATGATGTCGGGGGTGGGAGCGAATGAAACATCTTGAAGATGTCATCTTTACATCTGTAGTTCACCGAATAAACCGATCAATATCATTGTCATTCAAATGCTTCCAGGGAGTCTCCGACGTACGCGAATGTGTTTGTTTGTGACCGGCTGAACCACCGCATTTTGAAGCTGGACTTTGGGTACTACCAGTACTCGGAGCCGTACAACTTTACCATCTACGACGAGTTTGGTTTGATCGACCGCATCGAGACGCGGCACCGCCTCTACCGGCTTTGGGACGGTCCCGGGCCGCACCTGGAGTACGACTCCCAGCTGGGCGACGAAAACGCGTACGGCAGCTTCTCGCAGGGACTCCTCACCGAACCGGTGTCCGTGCAGACGCACCGACACTACATATTCGTGCTGCAGTACTCCTCAGACGAGATCGGAGCGTTCACGTTGAACTACAACAACACGTAGGGCGCGGAATTAGCCTCATGCTCATGCCTTAAGAGGGTGAGGGTCGGACGATAGAGCTAATAAATAGATTGTGATTTACTTTTGTTTTGTTGAACATCCTGAAGCTAGCCGGCTGGGTCCTGCACGAGGATCGAGGGCCTAGCAGGCTGTGGTCTGCTAGTTTTCCATCCTATCTGTCAGTCTCTATCAGCCTGGCAAGCCCACGGCCAATCAGTTTCTAGGCCAGGCAGCACAGGCAGATTCTGATTCAGATAGCTCTGCTAGTAAAACTAACTAGCGAGAAGCTGCAGCCGCAGAGTGGTTCGATATGGTCGTAGGTCCAGGTCGGCGCATCCCGTATGTTAGGGCTTGACTGTTTCTCAGACTCGATCACTCGAGGACCAGTCGTTGCACCGTCGAACCAGGCGAAAACACCAATCGGGCCCCACGAATCCACCCCCCTAGTCAGTGGGCTAATCTCCGCCGTCGCTCTCAACCCCACGCGGGAGTTTTTGTTCGTGACCAAGTTCACGTCGCCGCGGAAGATCGAGTACGGCATCGGGGTTTCCTACAACGGCTACGTCTGGTTTGCGCAGCAGGAGGACCGGGCCGCGTCTTTCGAGAAGGACATCGCGGTCTTCGAACTGCCCCGGGACTTGCGGGAGTCCACGTACCAGTACAAGATCGCGGATCTGCGGTCCCAGTGCGTGGACCTGGACGACTTCAACACGACGCTGATGGCCGACCCAAGCGAGTTCGTGCGCGTGGTTTCCAACGCGCTGAACCTGTCTGGGCTGCAGTACTTCTACCCGAACCGCTCCGGCTCCTACATCGACCTGCACCTCTTCAACCTGACCAAGGTGAGCGACCCGAGTTCGGGGCTGTCGGTCGCTCTGGACCAGTCCGTGACCCCGGTGACGCCGATCCTGCTGGACCCGACAGAAAAGGCCGGCTTCCACTTCGACCTGTGGAACGCCGTGATCTACCACGGGCTGATGGAGTTCTGCGAGGTGTTCATCCCCACGCCGCTATGGTGGAACCGAGAAATTTCTCCCTGTTTTCGTGTTCCATTTGTTTTCATCGCGGACTCAGTGGGTCTGTGTAGCCTTTGGGTCTACTGCCTTTGGAACTGGGGAGCGAGCAGAGCGATCCGCGTGAGCAGTGGCTTGTAGTCGCGGGCGCTCGCCGCATTGCAATCTGGCGTCTGTGACTGGAAAAAAACGACCCCGGGGCTAGAGGACAGGCCTACACAATCGATAGATCTCAGAAACTAGCGAAGCCGGATAGGCCCACCCTCGACAATCCTCGGTGTCCCCAAAATCGGCGTCCTGTTCAAATGTTTGAGTCTCTTGACAACTTTTGCCCCCCCTCTGAGATCTCGGTTGGCCCTCAGCACTCAAATCCATCGAGGAAAAGTGGGGACGACCAGCACGGGGAGAAATTTCTCGGTTCCATAGCAGCCGCCGATGCTGTTCGGGGGAACCAGTGGGTGGACGGCCGCGGACGGCTCCGCGCTCCAGCAATGGGACATCTCCAGCGCGGCAGATCTGCACCTCTTCGGTCTCGTCCTCCGGAAAGGACGGGGCGGCGGGGGGCCGTTCGGTGGTCCGCTTGCGGTGTTCGTATTCGGGGCGGCGATACTGACACTGCACCTGGTGCTGGCGTCCTCGTGAGCCGATAGACATAGAATATATTTATATTGAGTCTCGCTTGTTTCGTCTAAGTACTGCTGGTCGACTGGGCGCATTGATCCCAGACTACCAGATCGACATCAACCGCAATGACGCCTCGAGCTTACCTCTGTCCGATGATCGCGGTGACAGCGGGGGCGCCGGTGCGGGTGCGGTGGGGGGGCGGGTTCGCAAGTGCCCGAGTGTTCCTGTACGCTTACTGTAGAAGCGGATCCGACGATGGTGCACTTCCTGTAGCTGAGATCAGCGTGAATGTGAAATCAAACCTACTTTGAGATCGTCGTGATGTTGAAATCAAAACAAGTGGAACTGGATTCAAATTCAGAATGACGGAGGCTCCGACGAGGCTCCACAAGAAAACAAGCTCACAACGACAACTACGCTCAGCCACGACTAGTAGGTCTGCCCGATAATTACATTGCTTCGTATCGTTGCGTGTTGCCAGTTTCCTCTTGTTCTTGTTGCAACAAAGTACTGATAGTGCTGACCGTTTACTCTGACCGTTTACTACAACCCTCAACAAATCCACAACCTCAACCACATTGATTTCCTCGCAGGTGTCTAGTTGTATAGTGAGCCAAACTTTTTCGCAGCTGTAACTGTATTGGAATTCACGCCCCATCAACCGACGTACGTTTCGTCGTGAAGATATCTAGGTACTGGATTTTCATAGCGTCGCGCTTGCGGTTAGCTGTAGCTCGATAGGATACTGATACGTTTACTTACATTTTTGTGGGAACACTTGACTGAGCACTTTAACCAGGCCGGCCTACTTAGATTGATTTAGTTTCTTCATGTTGTGAGCCCCGTCAAGAAATCGGACCCCACTCATACTCATTCCAGTTATTCAAAATACCGAGCAAGGTATAAGCATCTATACTTTCAACTGACACTGAGACTGACTTACCACTACCACTAGCCCTACCTCCTGCTCTCGACTTGGGTTCTTGTAGCTACTATATATAAATATACGCTTTAGCGTACGATGAGCAATCCCTCTTCTTCTATGGCCATTGCGACGAGCAATCCCTCCTTCATGACCATGGCGCGGCAGCGACGAGGAGGTTCAGCTTGAGCACGGAAAATGCCAACGGGATTGTTTGCCTTTGCGTCTGTCACGCTCACGATGAGCGTCGCCTCGGCAGTGAAGAAGTTAATCTTCATTCGTGGTGTGCCTGCTGGTCCCCTTGATGTGGCTCCTGCTGTCTGATTTGGATTATAGATCCGATTGACGCGTACGCGCTACTCGTTCTGACCTCTGAGCCCGGGATCCGTGTGCAGAAAAATTTCCGGACTATCAATCCCGGTAACAAGAACTCCCCTTATTTAGTACGATAACGACCGTGGCCAGGGACGAGGGCACCAGCTACGAAGAAGTCTTCGACCTCGCGCGACCCGACTCGACTTCGTGCGACCTTGAAGCCAGGACTTCTGTGTGACGCCCAGCTGCGTTGCAGGAGGAGGAGCGACGAAGCTGCTGCGCCTACTTACGCGCGGGAGCTGCTGCGCATTTGATAAATAAAGCGAACCAGCGAAGAAGGGTCCGATCAATCTTCCATCGATCGGTTCAGTTCTCGCCGTCATCTCGGACCCTCTTCAAGCTCTTGGCTTCTAGCGGCCCACCATCGGGCATCGGGCTGGGCCTGTCGATACTGAGACGCCACGAACATCGGAACATCAGCCGAAGAAGATGAGCGAACCCGAACAAGCAGTGATTTCGCAGCACGACTCCCCGTCGCCACCAGATGGTGACGCGGCTGGAGAAGGAAAAGGAACGGGAACGGTTGGTGAGCCGATGCAAGTGCAACCCACGGAGCTCACCGAGGAGGATGTGCGGAAGCAAATATCAGAGCTCGTGGCCGCAAAGACGCCCGTCACTGAACTCATAAAACTGCCAGAGCACGTCCGCAGCAGCATCGCCGCCGTCAAAGTAATTACTTCTTGTCCTCATGTTTATGTTAAAGACCCAGCACTAGCACTACTTCGTGCGATACGAATTATAGAAATACCCACTCCCACATCACCACAAATGATCCCAGGTGGTGATGCCTATTCTGGGGGACTTTGAGAAGGAGGAGCAGAAGCTGTTGATCGAGCACTTCGCGCCCTTACGGGTGACCATTCTGCCGGAGGCGATCAACATGATTGTGGAGCGCTTGGCCCAGTGGCACCGCGACACCGAGGCGCTGCTGGCGCGCGACCTCTCGAGGGAACGGCTGGCCTCCGCAGCGCGGGACTTCACGGACCTGCTGAAACAAATCCACTCCTCGCCGCTGTTGCCGTGGCTCAAAATGGAACACAACCTGGACAGAAAGGTACAACTGTATAACTTGTGGTTTGCGTCCGTGGTTGTAGTTCATCGTCATGCTAGCTCATGGAAGATGTGAAGGACGTTCTTGTGAATGTGAGCATAATCAAAACCAAAAATTTGTATAAAAGAAGTGTAAGCGCTTAGTTCCGGCCTTCCGATGAAGAAAATTAATGCGGCAAAGCGAATGCGAAAGTCGCACGTTGCCCTTAAATTTATTAATATGTCAAATACAAAAACAGATCCGCTTTCTGTTCGCTCTGGGCAATTGCATTGTTCTCGCCACTACTGACGACACTGCTTCCGACGGTACTGCTCTCTCGTCGCAGCTCCCCGCTTCGCTTCCTCCTGGCATGCAGGAGTGCCGCAAGATGCTGAAGAAGGCTCCCCAGGTGCAGACTTGGTGTCAGCGTTTGCTGAGCCCTTTTTTCACCGTGCCGAATCAGACCGCCCGGTCCTCCTCTTTCATTCTCGAGAACTGGGTGGCCGCGCGGAAGCAGCGGAGCTACAAGCTCTGGAAGACCGCGCTGGAGGAGGTGATGCGGCAGGAAAAACACAAGGAGGAGTTCAAGCAGCACTGCGTCACCGCCTTCGACCCGGACGACCGCGACGCGCAGCCGTTTTTGGTAGGCAACTTCGCGTCGAAGGAACTCGGAGGAGGCTCCGCGCCGGCCATCCGGTTGGTGGGCGGCGAGCGCAACATCGTGTTCCAGAGGTTCCGGATGACGGCCGCGAAGGCCTGCGCGGACGCGCCGACCCATGGGTTCTACGCGGAGTTCTTGGCAGGCTTGCCCCTCTACTCGGTAGACCTACCAAGCTTCACCAAACTCATCATGCAGGTACCTAAATATTTGCCAATTCATCGCCATTGCACACTTGATCGCCATTTGCATTTGCGCCTCTGCTTTTGCCTTTGCGGAGAAGTATAGATGAATTCACGATCTCGATCATAGTAGGTACTTACTCATTGTCGATGTCGACCCTCGCTCGCAGGTGATCGACCGCAAGAGCGAGCTGTTCCACCTGGAGCAGGCTTCCGACGGGCAGTTTCTGGTCCTCCGCACGAAGGGCAAGGAGCTGCTGCGGGTGCATCTGGTTGGCCGGAACGCCCCGATCGCCGTCGACGTGGGAGAGGGGAGGAAGGCCCTCGTGCCCGACTGGATCATGGGCTTTTTGCAGCAAAAGGGCGTCCCTTCTGCTGCCTTCCGCGCAAAGGAAAACGGCAAGCAGAAACTGATCGTCGAGTCCATCCTCCGGATGCGCGGAAAAAACCTGCAGGCCCTCGAAGTGCTCGTGGACGGGAAAGGACCAGTACTCCACCTTTCTCAAAATTTAAATTTTTACTTTTAGAAGGCTGCTGCACTGCTTCCTGGTACTACGTTCGGATTCGGTTGCTTAGCCGGAAGCTAGCTGGCGCCGCTCCTCAGAGTCACCAGATAGACCGATTCGGATTTGTTGAGTGGGAGTAGACGTCGTTTTACCGTTGTTCATCTTCATGCTTCAAGGCCGTCGGACTTTTGAGGGTGGTTTTTCTTTTTGCGTACTTACAAAAAAAGCTCTAAGGCTTTGCTGCGTAGTCACACTGAGCATCGTGTCGCCACTATCTACGGTCCTCGTAGGCGGTGGGATTTCTCTTTCTCTCTACTTTTGCGTAAAAAAATAAGAAATGCACAACACGGCGACAACGAACAGATCGACCCTTTCGGGCAGCAGATTCGGCAATTCGTGATGGAGATGAAAGGGAAGGGGAACCACAAGGGCGTGATGGAGCTGAAGGGGAAGCTCGCGAACAAGGGCAAGGATCTGATGCGTATTCTGCAGCAGGCCCACCAAGAATCCACGGCCGCCGCCTCTGTCACTACAGGAGAGACCGCCGCGCAGCAACCCGCAAAAGGCCCGGTAGAAGGAGGAGCAGTAGCAGAAGCGAATCAGGAGGGAGCTGGCGGTGGCTCGCCAGAAGAGCAAAAAAAGATGAAGGTGCTGAACGGAATAAAATAATTGAACTTCAAGATTTCCTTTTCCACCACCACCGGAGGCTCTCTGTTGGTTCGTTTTGAAGAAACAGTAGAAAGCGTAAGCGAAAGCCGGAGTATAGCTACGGAGACGGACAATGATCAGCATCAGTATCTATAGTAGTACATCCAGTAAAAGAATTTGCTTCCGCACAGCGAACGATCCATCACCATCTTACAGCCACACATCATTTTCCAATGAATCCTCAGGTCGTTTACGCGCTGAAGGGCAAGGGGAAGAGCAAGGATGAGATCGGAGTGATTCTTCCCCAGGTGTTAAGCAACGACGCGGTTTGCTCCATGCTGATTCAGCAGTATGAGGCCGAGCAGGGCTCGAACCCCCCTCCAGACCCCCTCGCAGACCATCCCTACGGCCAACCTGATGGCCCGCCAACAGATTTCACGATCGACAATCCGGCGGCCACCATGAACACAGGAGTCAACGGGGCAGCTCGTCCCGGTGAGGGCTCGATGGCGGATCGTGACGCCATGGGCGGGGCGGGAGCGGCGGCAGATGGCGGTGCGAATAAGCCGGCCACGAGCATCCTCGGGCGCAAGTTCCAGATGAATCTGGGAGGTACTACAGCGAACAACAACGCAGCAGCAACGAGCAACGTGGTGAACCCTCTAGACCCATCGAATAGCATGCATCAGCTCGGCGGCCAGATGCAGTCGGGCGGCGCCACGGGTTCAAACGATATGGGGAGAGGAGCGGGCCAGCTGAATGGCGGGGGACTGTTGATGGACGGGACTGTCGGCACGGGTGCGGCCGCCTCGAGCAGCGCCCCCGCAAATCCGTATCAAAACTACGGAGCGGCCACCGCAAATCCGAATCTTCCGAATGCAATGCTCGTCCAGCAACCCGGAGGAGCAGGCGTCGGAGCAGTAGGTGCGGGCGGTCCCGGAGGTCCTGCGGGAGGAGGTCCCGGCGGCACTACAGCAGGAGCCAACCTGCCCACAGTCGGGTCGGCGTCATCCGGGTCTTCGGCCGATTTCAACGCCGGAGGCGCGGGGGGGAAAAAGGAAGCGCCGAAGAAGGTAGAGGACTTCTTCGAACTGCCGGGCACGGCAGAGGAAGAGAAGAAAGTAGGCATAACACTCGGCCTCGGCGGGGGAGCAGCCGCGAAAAGCAAGCCCAAAAACTGGCCGTTTTTCCAGGCGACGGGAACCGCCGGCGGAAGCGACAAGGAAAAAGACATAGGAATAAACGACGGTGGAGGCATAGCACTGGGAGGCTTCAGGAAAAAGAGAAAAATACAGTGGGACAACGCCGCATTTCTACGAGCGGTGGTGGCCGCAGGGCTGCAGGTACGACACACAATTGGTGCAGCTGCAGCTCTTCCAAAGGTCTACGTATTAAAAATCGTAGAATTGATTCGCGAAGTAGATTTGCATCCGCATCACGAAATCCACGTCCAGCATCGCAAATCCGTTTAATAATATCGCCTATTCCACGTCCACCAGCACCAATCGCAAAAATCCATGAATATTCCAGGCCGGCGACCACGCTTGGTCTCGCGAGTGGCACTCTGCCTGTGCTGCGCACGAGGGCGGGATTATCCCTACGACGGTTCTGGACGTGCCAGTCGCTGTCCTCCAAACTTTTGTCGAGCGTCACCTGTTCGAGGCGTATCGCGCCGGCTGGGCCGACGAGATTTTGTATCTCGGCAAGGGCGAGGCCGACGACGCGCCCCCTCCAAAGAAGCTGCTCCAGAACTACGTCGTCGACGCGACGAGGGAAGCCGCGAACAGGGGGTTCCGCGAGCTCTCGGACTCCGACGACGAGAATATCGACGGTGCTGGCCATCCTGGCAGGGCAGTAGGGCACGAAAACAGCGGCGGCGAAGGCAACAAGCCCCAACAAGAAATCAACGGACAGCGACCCCCAAAAAAGCCCCTCCCCCAGCTCAGCGTGCTGGGACTGGGGGCGGGGGGGTCGCCGGCGCCGGGCTCCGCGCCGGGGGACCGCATCGTGAACGGGGGCGGGCCGCCGGAGGTGGTCGTGAACGGGGGAGTGCCGGTGGCGTCACAACAACCCCCGGGCGTCGCGATCGCGTACCACCAGGCGAACAACGAGGCGCACCGAAGAGGTGGGGGAATCGCGACCAAGGGACTGACTCAGGTGGGAATGATGGTCACCATCGGCAGGCCCGAGCCAACCGGAAACACGGTGCCCACTGCGGCAAACGCACAAGTCGTATACATGGAGGGCGCAAACATGACCGGGTACTTGAAAATTCGTATTCAATGCTCCTGTTTTTTGTCGGTCTTCGCCATGGTTCCTGGGAGTGAGACGAAAAACAAAAAGAAAAACCATGGATAAACTATAACTATTTCTTTCTCTTTGCTGAAGCTGATCGTACAATTCGTATCTCGAATGAATCGATGAACAGGTTCACAGACGAGCAGCCTCCGTACCCGGGCAGTGCGGAGGAGACCCTGCTCGTCCGCAAGAGGCAGCGCATTCTCACCAAGCTGAAGAACCGGCGGCTGAAGCGCCAGGCCGACGCCGACGAAGAGGCCAACGGCTCCGGCGAGGACAAGAAGAAGAAGCGGAAAAGGCGCATCCACCTCACCATGCTGGGCTTCTCCGACCAAGACGAACATCGGGGCGAGAGTACGGACGAGGAGGAACTTATGGGCGACGGACCGACGTACCATTGGAAAACGAGGGTGTGCTTCAGCTACGAGCACGGGAAGTGCGACAAGGGGAAGACCTGTCACTTCGCCCATAGTGACCGCGAGCTGAAGGAGCCGGGGCAGGCGCGTGCGGAATGGGAGGAGAAGCTGCGAAAACGGGGAGTGGTCCCGCCGGCGTTGATACCGCAAGGAGGCATGAGCGGGCAGCCGACGGGGGAGGGCCTGGTCCCCATAGAACAGGCCGCGATGGGGTACTTGGACGCGTGGGGAAAAGACGCGTGGGGAAACTACCCAGGAAAGATGGGAGGGGGGAAGGGCATGATGATGAAAGGAGGTAGAAGATTTTTACGTTTCTTTGTTCATTTCTTTGTCTACTTCCCTTCGACAAAAATCGGACGGCACGCCTTTCGCCTTTTATTGTTATTTCTGATGCATGTAGATCTAGATGTACTTGTAGTAGTAGAGACGTTGCGATTGCGAATGCGATTTTAGAAGGCTTGTATTCGTCCCTGAGCGAGAAGATGGATCAAGATCAAGATTAATGTTTCGCAAGATGCAACCACCTGTCTATCGCTAACCATACAACAGTTCCTTTCGGCGGCAAGAAGGGCATGGCGAAGAAGGGCATGGATGCGCTCACGGCCGCGATGGCGTCCCAGGTGAGCGCCGCCATGCCTCCCCACCTTCCTGGAGCCCCCCCGGATCATGAATCGCAGCTCGTGTCTGCCTTCCAGCCCCCAGGCCCCGGCGATGGCGCCGCTTCTTCCGCACTGGTGGGGGCACCTCATCTGCAAACCGGAACCACGCCGGCCGCGGGACCGGGAGGCGCCGCAGGCGGCGCAGCTGCGGAGGACAAAAAGACCAAGGTCAAGAAAGAGAAAAAGGAAAAAAAGAAAAAGAAAAAAGAAATCGACGACGAAGAACTCTAAGCGCAAGGCGCGCTGCTCGTGTTCGGGTTCGGGCCCGGCCGGCGCGGAGGGGGCTATTCCGATGATCATGCGAAGGAACCAAAGAACCCAAACGCACACGAAAACTCTCGAGCTCCTTTCTCAGAGAGCCACGCTTCATACTTAATTTCTGATTCCAATTTGCGACAGCGAGAGCGACGAAGAAGGACTTATTGATTGTATCTACGGGCCAACAAGAACCGTCTCATGCATGTTGCGCGGCACAACCTGCGACTACGACTTGAAGAGCAGCCCGATAAGTATACTGCATGCGCAGTGCGTGCACCTACAGCTTTCTGATAGAACTGTTCAGTGGACAAACGAGCTCGGTGGCGCTCAATTGACGAACGAGTAGATGAGCAGAGAGAATTCTCACCTGAGCTCGCGCACGCGCTTCCATGACGGACTTCGTGACGAGCGGACTATGAGCCGGCTCAGTTGATGTGGTCTCAGAGCAAGAATCTAATCTTGGTATGGGAGTTCGCGAGACACCGGCAGGCGCAGGGACAGAGCTGGGCTTTCTATAGAAATAGTCTTCAGAGACAGAGACAGAGTACAAGTTCATGTACCTGCAGAAGTACGCCACGACGTCGTGCGTGCAAATTATAAAGCAAAGCCGCGGTGCGCGCCCAGAAAACGAAGATGTTTGAGAGGACGTACGAAAGAAAATGAAGACTCTGAGTAAGGCGCCTCAGTTTTTGTTTTTTCCAGGCAGCATGCACGTCATTATTGCTTGTGCAGCTGCTCCTGTTCTTTATTAACATGGATGCCCAATGAATTGAAGATTCGTCGATTGATGGTTCTCATGTGACTGCCCGGAGCCAGGTGCGGCAGTGCCCCCACGACGACGGGTCCCTCAACTGAGGGAGAAGAAGGATCGCGATGGGCCGTGGGTGGCACCGTCCCTGCTCCGGGGCCCAGACCCACCTCCACCTTCTCCTCAGTTGTATTTGCTTCAGCGCCCCCCAGACCTCCCACACCTACTACACCCGCGCCCTCCAACTCGGGCAGACAAGCCTAAGCGCGAAAGTAAGCCAGAAATTCGATGCGGGGTCCTTCTTGCACGAGTATACGAAGGTGGCCGGCGGCGCGTTCGAGCACGTGAACGGGTGGTCGCCGAATTCTCCGGAGTACGACGCATTGTATGCCAAGTGGCTGGAGCCCCGGTTCGCAAAGCTCCAAAAGCAAGTGGACAGACAAGTGGCACGAGGAGGTGAAACACAAGAGAACTCGAACTCCTCTCCTGCAACGCAGCATCCGCGCACGAACGAGTCCTCCTCGTCCTCGTCCGAAAATCAAAAATCGTCGCTCCTGGTTGGGATCAAGACGGCGGCGGAGTGGCGCCGCGTGCGCGACGTCCACAGAAAGAGCTGGATGGCGGACGGGAGCTGTGTAAGCAATAAAGGCGTGAAACCGGGGTTCGTCACCGGGCGGTTCCTGCTGTCCGGCGAACCCACCGCGGCACTCCGGAAGGAGCAGCAAGAGTTCGGCGACCTAGTGTTCGTGTCGAAGGACGAGTTCGCGAAAAAACTCCCCCTGATGCCGGGGGACAGGACCAAGATCTTCTATGACCAGGTGGTAAGTGAGAGGCACCCGGTCCCGCCTCCTTGGGTGGCGGATTGGGATTGCCCTAGGTGGCGAGTCCGAGTGCGTCGAGGAGGCGCCCTGAACCGTCCGGCGCGAAGCGGTCTGGGGCGGTTTATTCAGAGATGCCCCATTGTAGGGGGTGGCGTCGGGAAGTGAGACGCCGAGAGGTAGAGGGAGGTGGTCGTGGAAATAAGCCGCTGACGACTACACTAGTCCTAGTGATGAGGCCTGAAAGCAGGGCAGAAGACAGGAGAGGCCACCTAGGGTCGCGATTGGGTGTCGGCTGTAGGCTGCAGGAGTGCCAGGCTTGCCGCCGGCAAAAAGCCGCCTTTCCTCCTACTGCAGACCTCTTCTCAGGACCACCAAGAAACGGCATCCCAAAGAGCTCCCCAAAGATTTCACTTACCACTTAGCCATTTAGGAGGGTGGGAAATGTATTATGATTATCTACCACTTACCATCTGGTCTCGCCATATCTTCAGCTGGTTCAAACTGGTCTCGCACTGGCGCGAGAAGGTGAGTGGGAACAAGAAGACCTCCTCCACGGCCACGAGCAGCAAGCTCCTGCTCCGAGGAGGAGAGCGCGACGACGACGAGGATAGGAAAAGGAAAAGGAAAGAACCGGAAGAGGAACAAGTCGAAGTGTTGAATCAGCTGGGCGACGCAGCCCCCACGTACGTGGGGAAGATGGACTGCGACACCTACGTGGCGCCGTGTGCGCTGCTGGAGGACATGGGGGCAGCAGGCACGCCGCTGTACTACGGGCAGATGAACGGACTTGCGGAGAACCTCCGCCCCGAAACGGCGAAAGACATCCCCCAGTGCGTGCCGAAAGTAGAAGGCACAACAAATCACGAACCCTTCATGCAGGGAGGGTATGATCGAGCTATAGTTTAGTAAGTAAGTACTACTCGCAGTACAACGCAACTGGAAGCGGAAACCAGGTTTCACTCTGCTATGATATTTGGCGTCGCCGACGCATCTGGTGTATCTTTCATCTGGCCTCTCCTGCTAGCAGTTGTGTCTACTTCCTAATCCTATTCCTATGGATCATACAAAAGCAAAGCGACTGCGTACTACAGGTTTTACGCACTCTCCCTGGACTTGGCTCGGTGGATGGCGGACCAGGGGAGTTATCCAAGTCGGGTGAAGTCCGAAGATCAGGCCGTGGGGTGTTTGATGCGGAACGCGGTGAAGTATGGGTACGCGGGGAAGAGGGCCCTGCACCCAGTGGTGTGGGAGACCTACGACGGCTGCGACCAGCACTGGTGCCGGGCGTGGAACCCGAAGAAGGGGAAATATCTCTTCAAGCACCTGTGGTACGAGTTCGCGGCCCACATCGGTATGATCGAAGAGACCAGCTGGTATCTTCAGTGACAGTGGGAAACTGGTAAGCTAGTAGGAGGCAGTGCTGGGGGGCCCCCTCTTGTCTTGCTGCTCTTGGTGGCGAGAGAGTGCCGATTACTTAAGCTTAAGGCGCCACTCTGAAGATTCATACTCCCGGGCGCGGGCGAAGGCGTCTGGGGCGGTTTCATCGATGTCCCATCCGATGGGGCGTGGGCGGTAGCCCCCTGTGGGCGGGAGATGAGCCAGTGGGAGGTAGAGGGAGGCGGAGGCCATGTTGGCAAGCCAGTTGATGTGACTGGAATGGTGATCGACCCGGAAAATAGGGCAAAACCAAAAGGGGTCGGCAAAAAAAACCAAAACTGGCGCAGTTATAATAAATTGATTCTTAGCTGTAGAAGGGGGCTGCGAGGCCAAGTAAGAGGGCCAGGCCTGCTGCCGACCACAGAGAGAAAGCGAAAGCCGCGCTTACTCCCAGAAGTTTGGGCTCCCTTCTTAGGGGCACCTAAGGGGACCCCAACGTCAAGAAAGAGCCCCCCAAATAAAAATATCCATGTCCACTTGTCATTTTTTTACTTTTACCCCCCTACCCCTAGCCCTGCGGTGACGTTACCAGCTGGTCCCACCATAATTGGCAGCATCCGCGACTACCACATCGACGTTACGGACGTGATGGCGCTTGAGGATTTCTGAGACAACTCCGGACGATGCCGATGAGCCACTGGAACTGTTAGACCGTTTTCTTTTCAATAACTGGCGAAGGCGATGACGACGAACATTTAAACTTTTTTCCGAGACGATCCTTGAGCAATTTTTTCTTTACGCTCTCACCTCAGTCACCGATTATCGCGACGACTGCTCCATCCTGAAAGAATGTCTGCGGGGCGCGGGGCCGGTTCTCTCTCTCTGCTACGTAAGTCTGTACCTCGGTCACTGGTGAGCAGCTGCTGCATCTGTCCTGCAGACGAGAGATTGAGGCTTAAAAACATATTTATTCGCTGATTTCCCTACTTCATGTTCATGATCTTCTGCGCATCAGACGAGGGAGAACGCGTCTCAGCGTCCATTTTCCAATATACAGAAGGACGTGCAGTACCAGGAGCTGCAGTCTAAATATGAACTACTCATCTTCAACATGTTGAAGTTGAAGATGTAGTGGAGGGTGGATCTTCTCGGATCGGCCCCACCACGTGATCTCGCCGGCGAGCATGGCTGGTCGTCGTGGGACACCACGTGGGGCCTGCAGCTCATCCGAGGAATCCGTTCCACGACTTTCACCCTCCATGTTCATCCTGGGAATGGGCGGAGGACGTCCGCAAACTCACTGCGTGCCGGGTCCTCGTCGGTTGATCATGCAGCTTTTGCAGTTCTTCTTCTTTTC
The DNA here is from genome assembly GCA_005223375.1 of Amoebophrya sp. AT5.2. Lineage (NCBI taxonomy): Eukaryota > Dinophyceae > Syndiniales > Amoebophryaceae > Amoebophrya > Amoebophrya sp. AT5.2. The sequence goes on along the minus strand of RXOD01003863.1, from coordinate 1,272 downwards.
GGGCGCAGGAGCATTCGGATTGACGCCAGCTCTGGGACGAATTAATAGTGTAGTTCGCGAGATGAAGGACAAGGAGAAACCCCACGGCGCGATCGGAACTTCCGACCTCTCCGGCGTGGAGCGGTGGTATGTGGAGCGCCTGCGCAAGGTTGGTGTAAGCGACCTCGACTTGCCCAGGTACCCGCTCGAAACGGCCGAAGGCCTACTGTCCCTGCGGCACGAGAAGCGGGAGCTGGCGGCGAAGATGAAAACTGTGCTCTTAATGGTCCGGGGGTGGAAGCTGTCCGCGGGGCAGTATGCGCGTCTGGCGGAGGAGATGGCTGACGCAGCGCTCCTCAATCAAGAGCAGAGCATAGTGGAGAGCGCGGCGGCTGCGCGGCCCTCTGATATCATGATGAAAGAGAAAGCAAAAGGAGCCGCCGTGGTCCCCGACACCGCAGCACCAGGGGCGGGACGAGATCGTCGAGATGGAGACCCGAAGAGCATCAAGAGCGTCCAGCTTGTGATTTCGTACGACATCACGGGGCGACAGAAGGAGGACGTGTTCCGCGAGCTGGAGTCGAACGGCTTCCGCGTGGACAGAAAGCGAGAGGTCGCGGCCGTCAAAATAGGAGACTTTGACTTAAAAAAAAGTAGCAGCAAAAGCACCTCCTTGTTGACGACCTCGCACCTCGTCAGGAACAACTACAACATCAACATGAAGATGTTCAAGAACAAGACCCTGGCTCTAGCAGCAGCGCCTCCAGCACTTCTACAACATCAAGTTGAGATTCCTCTCCACTTTGTCGAGCAGGAGGCGATGAAGCGCAGGTACCCGACGTGGCGGCTGCTCGACACCCCGTACCAGTACGACACGGCGAAGAACTATGGCTGGGCCTACCAGATCGAGCCCCGCCTTAGCTGTTTTTTCTTCGCGGAGCGGTTTTACCGGAAACGCTTTGACTTTGCGTTCGTGGCCGAGGCGGACGTGGCGTGGACGGGCGCCCGGATCACCGACCTCTTCCGGGCTTCTGTCCACGAGGAGCCGACCGCGGATTTGGTGGTGTCTTAAACCTTCAAAAAACTCAATGCTAGCCCTAAAGCAGGCTTTGACGTGGACAGTGGTATAGGATCCCCAGAAAGAGGAAGGGGTGGCTGGGATTAGTCAAATACCCTTTCAAAGGGGTTGCCTAGAGGGGTTTGTGACGGAGCCAGCCTTGAGATTTGTCACAGGCTGCGACCATTAGGCGTTTCGCTCTCTGGAAGTGTCAGCCCGTCGCCGTCTTGGGGGTC
>RXOD01003862.1:0-43156 GCA_005223375.1 Amoebophrya sp. AT5.2 | reverse complement strand
TCCCGCTGGTACGGGGCGGTCTGGCACTCCGGGGCCAGCGCGTTTCCGTAGTCGCAGATGCTCACCCGCCAGATGTACAGCTTGCCGAACGCCTGGATGAACTCCTCCTTGCCGTCGCACTTGGCGCCGCCCTGCGAGTAGTCGCCGCAGTAGCAGAGCCGCATCGTGAACGCGCCGGTCTGGTCGTGGGCCACCTTCGGCATGTTCGCGATGGTCGCGCCGGTCACCGTGATGAAGGTGCTGGGAAACGGCTGCCAGATCGTGGACACCGGGTCCGTGAGCCGGCACTCGGAGGGCGTCGCGGTCTGGTTCACCGTGCCGTTCACGTCGTACTCCTCGTTGGTGTAAAGCCCTGTCCAAGACATCTTCGACACCGAAGACGCAAACAGCGAAAACCCCTCGCGAAACTTCGCGCCTGCATCAACATCGATTTTTCTTTTATTGAATTCATAGTGTTATTGCTCGTCGACCACTACAGTTCGTTGCCACCAAAAACATGAGAGAACTCGTCCCACCACAACTCTACGAACGTATACTGTCTGCCGGACCACAAATCGCAAAGCCAACTACCACAGCCGCTTAGTGAACATTTGAGTAGTCATCGAATAAAATTGAAGGCTGTAGGTGCGCGTTCGCCAAATAGTACCCGTGAAGGCGAACGCGCATTCTGCTGGCGAGTCAGCCAGTCCCGGGTACCAGCAGTGCCACTCTTCGTCTTTTATGCAGGTCGGTGAGTAGGTGCAGGGCGACCGCACCCCATACACGAGCATGGGAGAGGGCAGCCAAAAGCTCGTCGTCATCGCCGTCGTTCGCGGCGCCGTGCTCACAAAATCCCCGTCCGGTGCGTAGCAGATTTTGTACGAGCCTCCGTGCATGAACGCGAACGGCTGGCTTTCGCCCTTCAGCAGCGCCTGGTTCGTGGTGTCTATGTAGGCGTCGATGAGCTGCGTGTGGTTCGCGTACCGCCCCGAGATCCCGTAGGAAAGGGTTCCCGCGAAGTCGATCGTGCCCATGCGCACGTCCCGCCCCTGGAAGTCCTGGCACTGCTCGCGCGCGATGATGTCCCCGTCCACAAACTTGAACCTGGGGTCTGGGTGCGCGCCGGCCCCGAACGTGTTGGGCTGCCGGATGTCCACCGTGATCGCGTTCTGCAGCCACAGATTCGTCGAAGCGTACCCGACGATGGCCACGTCCTTCTGCTTCGCCACGCCGGGCACGGACGGCCCGGAGACGGTCGTCGTCGTGGGCGACGTGCCGGCGCCAACTAGCCACTCCCACGTGCCGCCGGAAGGCTGCGCGGCGAGACGCCGGCTTTTCGTGGCGGCGCTGGAGCCGGAGGTCGTGGTGCCCTTTGTTGACGTGGGGGTCCGCTTCTCGAGTTCGTTCTTGTCAGCTGCGTCGTCAAGCAAATCTTCACGCGAGTCCTGATACCGCTGCTGCAGCATGCGGTGAAACGTCGGATGGTACGCACGCAGGGGAATCTCCGGATCGACACCCCCGTCGCGAACATCGCCGTCGGGCAGCATCTCCCTCTCCTTCTTTCCCGTCTGCTGCGCTATCCGCTCCGGCAAAGCGGGAGTCTCGAGTGCTATTTGCCCCGGCTGTTCTCCTCCCCCGTCGGCTCCTAGGGGCTTTTGCTCATCGGAGCCAGGGACGGCTTCCGAAGTTTGCCGCAGGTCCAGATCCCGGTAGCGGTCTATGCCCAAGTAGGTTTCCACGTCGACGCCCTGGACGGTGACGTCCGACCTTTCCCGGGCCCGGTCCGCGAGGAGGCGCGCCACGCCGTCGCCCTGCCCCCACGCCAGCGAGTCAAGGTCGCCGCTGACGTGAAACGCCGGCCTCTCCACCTGCACGAACTTCTTCGTCGGTTTCACCTGCGCTGCCAGGCGGTCCTGCTCCAGTCGGTAGTCCTCGTTCTCGGCGGGGGCCGCGGGAGGATCCGAATTCAACCCGCCTTCAGCGGAGTAGGAGTACAACTCCTCGGGAATCTCCACCTCCTGAACCAAGGTGGGCGCCGACGCGTCTTGTTCGGCCAGAAGGCGGCCGTCGAAATGCGCTTCCGGTGGCTCGCCGCGTGCAGGGGAGGGTGGTACATGGGTAGGCTCGGGTTGTTTTGTTGAGAGGGGCGGTAGTGCGGGCTTACTTTCCGCTGCATGCGCGGGAAGTAGATTTCGGGCCGGTTTGCTGGCGCGAAGATGCAGCTGCCCTTTCGACTCGGTGTGAGAACGATTCCCGGCGGACCCTTTTCCAGGATCTTTCGGAAACAGCTGCTCAGCCACCGGTGGAGATGACCCGTAGCCTATTGAGTCCTTCAAGATTCGCTTGTCCTGGGCGTCGGTGCCAACGATCACGGAGCCGCCACTACCTTCTGGCTGATTCTTTGCGCCCTCGGCGTCCGGCTCTCCCGAAGCCTTTCTCCTGTCCAGCACGTCGCGGGCCGTACCGCTGCTCTCTCCGCCCCGGCCCCCAGCATGGGAATCCCGTTGATGCGGCCCATGGCCTTCGCCTTTGCTTTCCTTCCGCTGTTTGCCGGCGGAGGAAGACGAAGAACCGCCCTCCTGGAAGCTTCCCTGACTTCCGTAGCCAAGCCCGACCGCGACGAAGCCTGCACCTAGCAGTCGTCTCATCTATCCGCTATCCTATGCTGTCCTCACCCATTATTCAAGACTCGCGCACATATCCCGATCGATCCGAACCAGATACGATCGAGATACTGGTGACGCGGAGGTAGCGTGCTACGCGTTTTCCTTCGGACGTCAAAGTTCTTATGTGATTTGGACTTAGATGGCAATTAAAAGTTTTCTTCGTGAATTCGTGGCTGTAAAGACCGAGCTCTCGCTGAGCTGCTGAGTGAGAACTGTACACTGAATGTCGCTCATGTGTGGGAACTAGTGAGTAGGAGGGAGTTGCACATCTATCGGGTGTTATGTGGGTTTCCTTGGATGCACTGCGCGATCAATTTTTTTGGCACCCTTGGTTTTCACGTCTTCCGTCGACTGCGCTCTTCGGCTCCAAAGCTTCTCCTTTCACTCGAAACTAGTCCTGGCGACCTTTTCAAGGCTAACGACCGACCAACCTCTGATTTTGCGCTCAGTCTCTCAACACTCGCGACCAGCATGCTCAAACAGGGCACAATTCCTTGCTCCGCCTCAAAGCTCGTATTTTTCACTGTACATCATCTGTGTAGCTTTCTTCATTTCTGCAACTTCTTGTCGTTCTTTTTCAATTTCATTCGCTGCTGAGGCTGTTCCTTTTGTCTTTGACGATGACGTTTTCAGTGTTCTGTTGTTCTTAATCATTCGGCTCAACGTGCCTTCGATTTGCCCCCTGTCGTTCTCTACCATGCAATCTCGCTGCTTGTTGGATCCGATCAATCTCGCTGTTTTCAGTGTTCTATTGTCATTTCTCATTTGCCAATGTCATCAGTAAGCGCTAGTAACAGATCTCTGGTTGTATTGGTGCAAAAGGACGCGACCGCAAAAGGACTTCATCTCCACCCCAGCTCTTTGAAAGCCCTCCCTTACCCCCGCACGTCGCACCCCGCAGAATTCATTAGAGTCGGGAATCCACACTCCCGGCGATGCACACCTACTTACTCTTACTCCGAGTGTCCCTGCCCACGAGCACGACGAGGTGCGCACTACTACTTCGCGGCCTGCGCCTCCCCCGTTGACGCCGCCGCCGCCCGCTCCTCCTCCTCCTGTTGAAGGACGTGGGTTCTCACCCTTCTTCGTTCTCTTTCTTTTCTTGTGTTACAACATTCATCGGGATTTCTTTCTGCATATCTATGCGCGTTACTCACTTGTTTCTCATTCATGACACTGAACCACTGGGGATGAACGGGAGCAGTGAGTTGTATTGGTGTTGACGAGACTTCTTTGGCTCAAGTGAAATAAGTACGTTCGCTCAGGGCTGTTTTGGGTTGTGAAGATAAGTGCTCTCGCGGCGGCTGGCATCGATGATCAGTGACGATCAATACCTTCTGCGCAACCGCCTGTTTGTGCCGCTCAATCGCGTCCGCCTTGTCCTTATCCCTCTGCGCCTCCGCGCAGTCGTGTTTGCACGGGTTATCGCAGCGGCTCGGCTTAGCGCATTTTCCTTCGCAACAAGTGTTCGAAAAGCACTCAGCATCCTCGTCCGGCTTCGGGCACGGATCGTCTATAAATAGCGCCTTCTTCTGAGGTTTCTTCTTCTTGCTCGGTTGAAGGAGGAATTGTACGGCCGACACCCCCGCCGCTTGTTCATGTTCGGTTTCTCCGCCTGCGTCCCCGGTCGCCGTCGTCGCAGTCGCCTCCCCGGTGCTCGGTGGCGATTTGGGCTTTTCGGTGCGTAGCATTCGGACTTTGTATGTGTTCCTCTGCGCGGCTTTACCGCTGGGAGACTGTTGCAAGACCGCGCTGAGGGGCGTTGCCGTTGCAGGAAGATCTGGCACGAGGCTCGGGGGGCGGGTGCCGGCGGGTGCCGGCGGGTGCCGGGCCTGTTGCGCTTCCCGCCGACACGATGCCGGAGCCCGAAGCCACCGCCGCGATGCCGTCCGAATCGTACACCACCGCAGCTTGGTTGGCCATTGCGACCGCTTTTTCGTCGACTGCCGCCTTCGGCGCATCGGAGTCGGGCTGTAGGACGTCCTGTTTCGCGGATGCAACTGTGGCCCGATCGGATGCAACGTGGCTGTGGTCGACGGCCACAGCGGCGCCCCAAAGGAGCGCGACCACTCCGGCGGAGCGGTGGGAGAGAATCGTCCTTCGCATGTCTGTTGTGGCTATGTAGTGCTTCTGAACTAGACGACGCGGAACGCCTAAGTGACTTCCTTTTGTTCCTCCAGATTAATTAATACCAAGGTGGTTTCACTTTCACGACCAGGAGGAGGAGGACGATTGGATTCTATAATTTGTATTTCTATTAATTTGCAGACATTTCTAGAACGCGGACGCACTCAAATGGAATTCATCGTGATCGAAAAGACGAGTGAAAGCCGAGCTCTGCACTTCTTTCACCCGGGGGCGGTGTCGAAATTTCCATTTTCCAGATCGAGTCTCTCAACTCTAACGAAGCCCTCGCTTTCTCTTTTATTTGTTGTGTGGCGGATTCGAGAAGTGGCCATGGTGTCCCGATAAACTCGTAAACGCTATATTCATTTGGGCAACACCCCGGCAATCACAGTGCCCGAAGTCGAACCGGAATGGAAGGGTGCTGACCCCGACCCCCGTCACGGCTGAGTATACTATATTTCATCTGTACTTTCTTTTTATATTATGTAGCCAGGAGAGGTGCAACGACATGGTCTATCAATCTGGCTGTAGCTGCTTCCATATCATAGGAGGAAGTTCGAAAAAGTTCCGGCGGTATATCCAAAAATCCGTGGCCGGCACAGATCCCTCCTTCGTTGCTGATTGAAACAAGAACAGAAGTTCATCATACTCGTATGTTCCAACAGCACTGCACATTCCATAATGTGGTGCCTGAGCGAGCGCGACAGCGCAACTTGCGATCGTTCGTCCGTTTTCAACCATAGGGTCCGGTATGACTGAAAGGCCAAAACTTAGCTATTGCGAAACAAGAGCATCCTACCGACACGGCAGTGAAAAGCAGTCTTGGGTCCTGCCAAGAACCCCCGCTCAGCAAATACCTACTAGCGCCGGTAGTCATTTTTGTGATTTCTTCTACTGCATTTCCCTCTATGTTCGACGTTCTCGTTTTCGTTGAAAAGTTATTGGGACTGCACACTAGACTGCCCCTACCGAGATGAAGTCCCCAGCACCCCAGCGCGAGCACCGCAGCTCCGCCAGCTCCCGCCCACAGCCGTAGCCGCCTCCAGAACAGAAAGTCGACGCCGCGCGCGAACTTGCAGTTGAAGGCCACCTTTCGCCAGGCTCTCTCCGGGTCGGTGAACTGCAGGTCCCGCATCTTCCCGATCTGCTTTGCATCCACGGACACCTGGCAGATGTACCGCAGATACAGCCGCACCAGCTCCCTGTGCCACAGCACGTCTCCGAAACTGCTGCAGTCGGTGTAGTCGTCCATGCTGTTTTCCTTTCCCTCAACATCTGCTTCCTCCCCTTCATTTTCGCGAGTACTTGTTCCCGTTCTACTTTTCATCAACATCTTCTTCGAGGGGTCGACCACGCTTTTATCCGTATGATCCACTTCTACTTCCCTCAAAAATTTCGTAGGCGACGTCGTGCTGTCCCGGACTTTGACGAGACTCCGCCCCTTCGGCCCCATCAGCCGCTCGCTCTCGCAGGCCAGCAGGAACATGCCCTTGTAGAAGCCGGTGCCCAGGCCGCTCCACCACCCAAACCCAGTGATCGCCGCGTCCCTCAGCCGAGATTTAGAGGTTCCAAAGTAAACTCAATGCAGGGTCCAAGGCCGGCTTCCGATCAGAGACCCCCTCACTTCGCGATGTCCGTCAGTACTTACCCCTTAGAAGGGGTATGACGCGATGAACACGAGCAGGCAGTAGGTAGGCGACCCTGTACGTAGAGAAAGAGAAAACGCCTACAGATATAACGGGTCTCGACAGCCTGTAACAAATCTCCATGCTGGCTCCCGCATCCCAAACCTATCCAGGCAACCCCCGGTCTGAACCAGTATTTGACCCATCCCCTCTCCTTTCCGGGGATCCGTAAGACTATTATTCACCGAGACCGATCACTAGGCCTGCATTGGGGCTAGCAATAGCATCGAGTTTTTGGATGGCTTAAGAAAGCCGCTGCTTCGCGCCGTGCGGACTCGCTGCGGCATGAACAGCAGAAACTCCTGCAGGTAGGTCTCCATCACTTCCACCGACTCGCACACGTTGTACTCGTCCTGCACGCCGAGCAGGAAGCCGATGAACCGCCAGCAGTGCACCATATCTCTCTTGTCCCCCGCCGTGAGCTTTGCCGATGGCGCGCCGAAGGACAGCTCCGCCTCAAAGATGCTGATGCAGAGCCCGGAGAAAACCAGTTGCACCTCCGCCACGTCGTACTGCGACAGGGGAACGCCGATCAGCCTTTCGTCGTCCTGCTCCTCCACGAAACCGCACCGCCTGGCCGCACCACGGCGGCCTTCTGGAGATGGTGCAGCAGCTTTTGCCTTCGCCACCTGGCGGCGGACGAACTCATGCACGCGGCGCACGGCGAAGCAGGACTTGCGGAAGCGAGACCCGGCCTTCGTCACGTCCTCGAACCGGAACCAGTCGAGCCAGCGGAAGAAGGTCTGCCGATACCGGTAGATCGCCGCCATGGGGGACGACGAGTAGCCCGAAAACTCCAGGATCTCACTGAACCGCGCGACACTCAGCCCGACCAAGAGGCTCATCCCGAGCGACATCGACGCACGGAGCAAGTGCTTGTTCCACAGCCGTTGTCCGCGCCGCACCGATTCGAAGTCGACCCACTTCGGGGTGTAGGGGTTCGCGGCGGTGAGCTCGCCGAGGAAGCAGGGAGGCTCGTGCGTGTCCAGAAACTCGGGATCAGCAGCACCTTCCGGACCCGAATCTGCAGCGAGCGGCGACTTTTCTTCCCCGCTCGGCACGCCAGGCCGCGTGCTGTAGCCGGGATGGCCGCTCATCAAGTCTGCGTCCGCGAGCCGGCCATGCGCCTCCGGATCCCCGACGTACAGGCCCCGCTCCACATGCCGTCGCCAAGCAAATTTGTAGGGCGGCGGTTGGAGCGTCGTGCGCTGGTCCCAAGAGGAGACCAGACCGGGATACTCCGCCTCATAACGGGCCTCCAGTGTGTCGGGAGGGTCACCGTGGTCCTGCGGAGGCGGTGACATTCTCACAACCTATTGGCTCGTCCAAGCGAGAGTGCTGGCAATGAAGAAACTTCTAACTTACACGCAGTGGCGGTCATAACAATCATGCTCAGCAACCTTGGCGTCTAGCTCGAAGTCGAAATACGTAGCAGTAGGTACAACTATATCTGTAATGTGAGCTCAAAGACGGAAACAAGTTCGCGACGGATGGTACAGAAGGAAGGCAAAACCCCGGGGGCAAGGCATTCGAGCTACTCAGCGTGCGAAATCAAATGATACGGGCACACGAAACACGTAGCCTCTTCAAAGACGCGCAGGCCTTCACTGTCCCCCACTTTCGAGTATAAAAAAATATGACTTTCGAATGTCACCAGCAGGACTTACAATGCGCGACCCTTCCCACAGGGTCGACCCATCATGGAGTTCCATTGTCGTGACGAGGAACCGATCCGTTTTCCGGGCGAAACGACGCCTCGCTCGCAGAACATGAATGAAGAAAGCGGATCTGAGTCTTGCCTATGATGTTTTTTTTTGTGTTTCTCGCTTGACTCAAACAAGCTGAGCCCGCTCAAATCCGCCTGCACCTCTGATGAGATTGATTCTTGTCCTCCGCACATTCTCCAGAAAGTGGTCGCAGTGTTGATCTTGCGACGGCGCTGCGCTCCTGTACGTTGAAGAGCACACGCACGATGAGAAAGAAGTGGAGTCCGACACAGTGCTAAGTATCCTCCGGCGCGGCTAAGACGCGTGCGCGAGGGAACCGCTCCAACAGGTCAAAATCGCTTGCCAGCACGTCTGCGTCAATCGTCACTATGCGTCTTCGGGCGTTGTCAAAGAACCTCTGCCGCAGAAACAATGACGCGATCGAGCTCGCGCTCGAGGCATGCTGCACCTGGCCTGTCTGGGACTCGTACCAATCGAAATCGTCATAGATGACCAGGTCGAAGCTTCGCTGCGTGTCCGCCATCGTGCCGTCCATGATTGCGCACAGGAGTGCCTTCGCGTGGGCGAAGAAGACGCGGTCGCCGCCTTCCTCCCCCGCGCACACGTCCCGGCTACTTGTCTCTGCTTTTATGTTGGTTCCGTCGAACTTCAGCAGCACGTTCCGGTTGGAGATTCCAGAGTGCATGCGCTCGCCCCACTCACTCACGGTCCTGCAGAAGCCTTTCACCCGTTCCTCGTCTGTAGTCACGACCAGTATGCAGCGCCCCCGTGGAGTCCCCGTTCGATCTGCGACCGGCACTTGCAGCTCCGCGAGCAGGGCCAACTGCAAGCAGCAAGTTCTGCCGCTCTTTTCTGCTCCACGTAGAATTACAGTGGTATCGCTGTCGTTGTCGCGCCGCTTGTGGCTACCGTTGAGGAGAAGCTGCGGAAGCGCGAGCTGTTGCAGCGGCATCGGGCTCCACTTCGATTCGGTGTGGAGGTGGTCCAACAACTTTGCCAGCGGGCCGCTCTGGCTGCCTGCCAGTGTTTGGAACGTGACGTCCTTGATCCACTCCGTTAATGCAGGACAACTTTCGGGCCACGCAGCATCCAGTTCCGCACCAGCGGAGCGGCCGTTACTCGAGTTCGAAACGGCATGCTCGCGTGCAGCCTGCGTCGGGTCTTCTTGATCCGCACCACCGACGGCATCTCCCGCTGAACTTGGTTCCGGCGCAACTTCGACGAGGCTGCCGGCGTTCTCTGCGCAACATGTGGTCGAGGTTGCGAAAAAAACCGGCTCACCGCAAGAGACGGGCGTGCTCGCCCTCTCTCCTGCGCCCTCCCACGCGAAGTTTGTGAGGTCGCGACTGCTTGAGAGCAGACAGTCCTCATCGGCAAGCATTTCGCTCGATTCAACGTCCGCCACGCTCGCCCCGCTAGTTGGCGCTTCCCCGCCTGCTTCACCCAGGCTCGTCTGCGATTCTTTTTTCTGTGTTTCGTCTTGCCTTCTATCCCCGGTTTTCGATCTGTCCGTTGCCGTTTGGTCCTGCGAGCGTCTTGTCTTATCACGTGGGTTCCCGGCCATTTTCTCCGTTCTTCGCGCTTCGCTTTCCATAAACGCCCAGGAATTCCAACTGGATGAAGACACACCTCCCTCCCCTGCCTGCTCATCCGCCCTCTGACGAGAAGTGCCAAATGGATCTTCCGCATCCCGAGGGGAGACCATTTCGGCGGTCTTTGGAAGGTCTTGATCTTGCGCAACAGTATCACTACCGTGGTCACTGTCCTCGCTACTGCTACGGCTTCGACTTTTCGCAGCTACTCCCGGCTGTTCAGCCCATTTCTCTTGAATCATGACTCCGGCAATCGTTACGTCGTGCCGTCGCCCTGTTATCAAGCACACGTCTTTCTGCGGACCCGGTTGATCCTCTTTCCTTGTCTTCCAGAATTTGATTTGGTGCAGCCCGTGCTCCTTTTTCAAAGTCTCCGCTTCTCGATCAATCTCCGCGCGCGCACCTTCGCGAAGCAAGAAATAGCTCTATATCGAGCTATCCCCGAAAGTTTTCGTGACTTTTGCTCTAGTTCCTGGATCCGTCAACACTACACTGTCGCCGTTACTCAGCGACGAGTACTTGAAGTCGAACGCATTGTTCTTCCCTGGATTTGCTCTGTCGTAAACGTTCGCCGACTCGAAAAAAAGTACACTTACGCGCATCTTTTGATGGAGGTACGGGGGTATTGCGTTCTTCATGCACCACAGACGTCTGTTGTCCATCGTGACGAATTGGTCGCGGTGCTTGACCACCTCGATAGGTGTTTCTTTCAGTAACTCATCGGGGTGCTGGGACCGCAACGCGTCCCGGAGCTCTGTGATTGGCCTGCGATCGCGAAACGATCGAGAAATAGACGCCTGCGAAAACTTGATTTCCGAAAGTCGGATTTTGCAGCGAGTGGGGGGGTTTGCCTCCTTTGAATCTTTCGGCGGAGCGGCTGCGCTGCTAGATGATGTCGTGGCAGGCGTTGCAGAAGGTTTTGTTTTCGTCATCGTGTTTCTGACCCTGAAATGCCGTAACGAAGAAAAAGTGAAACAAGAAAAGGACGAAAAATCTGCTTTGGTCCTCTAAGCGAGACGCTACGTGAAAACTGGCCCAACTGAAGACAATGACGCGACCCTAAGGTGCCGCACTTAGTTCGGTTTCCGTTTTCACTAGGATTCTGCGCTTGCTGCCGCTGGTTTCGTTTTCGATTTCATCGGTCTCTTCGCTAGCAAGGGTTAACCACGATCATTAACTACTGCAAGCATAATAGTGTGTCCCGTAACTGCGAGTCGTCCCTGATGAAATTTCTTTCACGAAAGATCTCTTTTCCGGCGATCGTCGACTCTTCAGCTCCGGGAACCCGAACCAGGTCCAAGGGTTACGACGCATCCATTTTCGAGCTGGACTTTCCATATGTTTTGCGAATGCAGTGCGTGATGAGGTGTAGCGTGCCTGTGAGGGGGATGAAGCGGCATGCTACAGGATGTGCGGATGCGAGCTTTCGTATTCGTTCTACATACACGAAATGGAAACAATACGATCCGGTAGCTCTCCAGAAGGCTATTTTTTTATGTATGAGTCTGCGTTGAAGATGAAGGAATGTGAGAGGATCAAAGTTGTAGAAGCAGGAGCAGCAAGGACTGAAGCTATAAGCGCAGCAAAAAGCGGCACAGCTAGTACCCGGCAATGCATGACTGATGAGCAGTAAAAGAGCGCTGCTGTTCTCTTCGTGTTTCTTTGATTCATTTAAAGATGAAGAAGTGCTGCTTGTGCGGTCCAGTAGTGCCTTTATGGTAGATCGTGGGTCTGGGTTTCTCGGCACCACGACTACATATGAAAAACAAAAAAATGTCAATGCGGTGGCGTGCAACTAGGACAGCCTCTTGCTCTAGTGCACAGTATCGACTTCTTAGTACAACTCTAGATCCTGGACAAGCACTTCTACTAAAGTAGAAGTTTATACGTATTTGAAGCCTTCTTTCAGCTGTGCGTTCTTGGAACAAGGATTCAAGCTATGCTGCAACTGCTCATTCGGAATCGGATTCGACATTTGCAATAAGATTTCCAGCTGCTGTGAAGCGGCTTCATAAGCGTGCGTGAAGTAGCTTCAAAAAATTTCCAAGCCCAGCACATGTTATGTCCCCCCTCGTCCTCTTCCTTTTATCTTTAATACTCCCTGTAGCATTATTCTCGTCGTTCACGAAAGCCCGCACTTCAAAACGCCTCGATTTCCTGCACGATTCTGGCTTCAAATCCCGGGTCTTCGTGTCGCACCCTCAAATCTTCCTTCTTCAATACCCTCAGGTGATCCTCGGTCGTCCGCAAAAACGCTTCTGCCGTCACGTCGCGCGGGATGAAACTATTGCTGGTCAGCAGCTCCTTTTGCAAACTCGGCGACAGCGCGCCCCCCGTCACATGCATCAGCCCCAGAAGCACGCACGGGTCCAAGCCCGTGCTTCCTCCTCCAGAACGATTGCTGCTGTCGCTGGGACGGAAGAGGAAGCGCAATTCATTCCGCTCCCACATCTGGTTCGCGACGGTGCTTGGTGCGCGCGAGTGGAGGAGCTGCCACATGTCCTTCGTATCAGCATCCCAGTCGTTCTCTACATCGGCACGGGCAAGCAAAATACTGCGGAAAACGGCCACGCTGACGCCAAAATCACTCTCCTCGATGGACGGGAGCAGCAGCAGACATGCGAAGTTTCCCGACCACAAGCAACCCAAGCTTGCAGCCGAGATGGCCGGATCGGTGCTCACGAGCTTCAAAAGCGAAACGAGCAGGTTTTCCCGCTTCAACGGCTCGCAGTCGTAGGTGGTACGTAAATGGTACGCGTATTGCTGGGCCCAGAGGAGTGCAGCAAGCAAGTGCGGAAACTGGACGTCGCTGTCGGGATCGTCAGCCTCCTGCTCTGTTCCCTGCGAAAAACTTCTTTCCCCGTCACGCAGGCCGCCGCCGCGTTTCATCTTGCTGGAACTGTGTTTCACCTTTGAGTCCTTCTCCTTCGCGGCGTGTTTCGAAGACGCAGCTGTTGAAGGCCCCAGATTATCCGGATCCGTGTACTTCAGCACGTCCTCAGGAACCACGATGTCTTTCTCGTCGCGAATCAGGATCCACACGGCCAGAGCATACGGGTTGTCGCGCTGCGTCGTCTCCTTCTGAGAGATTTTGTGCTGCAGAATGAATTTCGCGAGCGTGCACGCGTCTGTTGCCGTCCCCGCCTGGCACATCAGGTTCTTCAGGTTCGCAGCGCGCGTGTTGAGCAAAATCGCACTTGGATGGCGGTCGGCATACAGGAGACGCGTGTAAGACTCAATGTCCGTAATGTCGTGCTTCGACCACTGCTTCAGGTAGACGTCGCGCCAGTCAACACTGTGACCTCGCTTCACTGCGTCGGTAATCGCGTCCAGGTTCGAGAAGTCGCCACCCCAAGAGAACGCGCGGCCATGCACGTGATTCATTCCGGGATCCTGAGCAAAAAGGATAAATGCAAAGAACGTGCAAACAGAAACAGTTATTTAACATTCTGTAGCAAGAAACTGTAATAACCCGCCGTTGAAATTGATACCTGCAGCTGGAACGGGTAGCCTACTTGGTCCACGTACTCGCAGCTGAGAATCGGGCTCAAATCGATCGCCGACTTCGCGTTCCCCGTTTGTGCCAGCATGTAGCAGCACCACGCCAGCATCCGCACCGGCGGCGGCACGGCAGCCAGCTGTGGCAGGTGGACCTCCGTGAATTCCCGGTACGGGCACAGTTCGTCTTTTGTATCCAGCAGGGCCACCTGGTACATCACTGCGCAACTCCCACCCAGGGAATTCCCCAGCTTGCAGTCCTTCAAGAACGCGCCCACAAACTCGCTTGCGCTGCACCGAGACAGCGTCGGCACCTTGTTTAGCAGCAACTGCTCCAACTTTTCGTGCTGCCGCCGCCGATCCGTGTTGCCGGCCAAAATCTGGTACAATTCCTGGATCAAACGAAGACTCACGGACTCGTCCCCAAACACCCGGCGAGATGCCAAAAACCACTTCAGGATAGCGGTCTCGACAAACTCGTTGCATTGCGCAGCAAGGATTTTTGGCATCACCTCCTTGACCTTCTTCTGCGTCAGGCGGGTTTCGAGCAGCAGCACAGAGGAATTTCCGCTATCATCGGACAGATCCTGTTCGCGATAAGCGGCTTTTTTGTTACCCGTCTCTTTCGCAGAACCTCCTGCTCCTGAGTCGGCATTTTCATCTTGCTGGAGAACGCGGCACTGGCGCAGGCGCTTTCGGTCGCGCGCGTCGATGCGGTTTGCGATCAAAACAGCAGTGATCTGGCTGCTCTTGTCCCGCAGCCAGTCGAACAACTCCGTCTTCTGCTCTTCGGTCAAGAAGTGGTACTCGTCCGCAATCAGGATGTTGCGACCACCGCTCTGTTGGTTGGCGGAAAGACTACCGTTGTCTGCTGCACTGCTACTGCTGCTAGCACGAGGAGCTGCACTTTCGCATCCGTTGCCCTCCTCCTCTTCCTTTGCGCGCAGCCGGGTCTCGCCACGCATGGTCTTGTCCAGCTGCTCAGAGAGTGTTTCCTTCACCAGAATCGGGCTCGAGCAATCGAAATGGTACACTGAATCGCCGTTGGCCTCCAGCTTCGGACACATTTCGGTCGTGTGGTACGTCTTGCCCGCGCCTGGCGGACTCACCAACAGAATCACTGACTTACAACTCGACGAACCTTTTTCATCATGCGCATCACCATCCACACCCAGCTGCGCAGGAAGCAAACACTCGTCCAATTTGTCCCGGAAATCTCCCTGCAACCGCGTCTGCGCTCTCTTGTTTGCCATGCCGCCAAAAAACGTTTCTACCATCCGAGTTTCGCCAAGCAGTCCTGGCAGCCGTTCCCTAAACCACTCTAACAGCTTTACCGGCTTCCGCGCGACCTCGCTGGGACAGAGCAAATCCGCGTCATACGCCACCGCATGGCTTGGCCGCAAGCCCGCCACGTGCGAATTCTGCAAGTCCTGCCCATTCTTGATCAGATGCGCCGGATTCTTCGGCGAGTGCGTGAAATTGCACCGATCTCGGTTCTCCGGATAGTTCCACGAGGTGTCTACGTTTTCCAGAAACACAAAGCGCCACGGGTTGAAACGCGTGTACTCTGCCAGCCACTTCAACAAGACGTCGTCAATGACCCGCAATCCCTGAATGTACACAACGCACACGTAGTCGGACTCGAAGCGGCGCGTGATCTCGAGGTACATGCTGTTGTTGTTCATCGAGTTCTGCCACACGGCGCGGCTGTAATCAAGTTCGGCCACGTTCTTCACGTTCAATTCCTTCAGCTGCTTCAACGTACCGCCCTTCACAACGTACACCCCAAAGCCGCCAGACTTGCGCTGGATGAACCTCTCCAAAGACGGGGGCAGAACGAAACTGTCGACGAGATGACGTTTGAGTTGCTGCGCGTGGAATGTGTCC
The DNA here is from genome assembly GCA_005223375.1 of Amoebophrya sp. AT5.2. NCBI lineage: Eukaryota > Dinophyceae > Syndiniales > Amoebophryaceae > Amoebophrya > Amoebophrya sp. AT5.2. The sequence goes on along the minus strand of RXOD01003862.1, from coordinate 27,995 downwards.
GCGGGACAGCAGCGGAGCAGGGAATAGAGGATGATGGACAGGTTGGTAAATTTTGTTTCCTGCGGAGGAGCGCCGGTAGCCTCGCCGACGCAGCGAATCATGTTTAACAGCCAATTCTTCACGTCGGCAGCGAGTGGAGAACGAAGAAGGTTGCCAATCCAGAGGAGCAGTTGCGCACGCAACATGACGACGCGGTCTATGCTCTCGGTGCGATTCTTTCTGCGCTTGGTACTGCTTTTGGTGTCGTTCCGACGAACGTATTTTCGCTTCTTCTCCTCTGCGTCTTCGGTTTCACTGGCGTTTACTTCCTCCCCGTCCTCACTTTCCGACTCCGCATCGGCCGAAGACGCAGTGTAGCTGTACGCTCCAGCCCTTTCTCCCTCACTATCTTCTGCAGCATCTTCCTTCTCTACATTTTCATGGTACGTTCGATCCAGCAATTCCGCAATGACGTCCTTGTCCACAACATATGCTAGGGGGAGACCCACTGCTGCCGTGTACTTGATTTCCTGCTGTTGGTGGTCGAGATGCACGAGGTAGAACGGTAGGTCGGCGTCCCACAGCGACAAAACGACACTAACGGCGTTGACAGGCCGTCCGAAGCCCGCCGTATCCTCCGACGGGAAGAGAATGGCGCCACGGGATGCATCGCGATCAACGTCCGTGTCTACGTATGTGCGGCTGGCCGGCTCGCGCTCGCGGAACATAGCGTTCTCCACGTCCCGCAGATCGCGCCCACCGGACACGGCTCCGGACGAGTTGTCGTACCTGAATGTGAAGCTAAGATGTGTGAGCGTGTGTGTAGTATACGTTTAAGTTCAGAAAAAGTAAAATTGGTGCGCGAGGACGGCAGAACAAGAGGTCGGATCTTTACTTTCATCTTCAGGAAGTTTATCGAAGTCAGAGTACCTCGCGGATTCTTTCGTTTCCTCCTCCTCATCCGAGTCGGTGACTCCGCCTGCGTCACTCGCTTCGCTGTCTGTAATGTCCTCAAACCAGTTCATTCGTTTTCCACGCACCGGCTTCCCGCTGCGCACTGCGGCGAGCTGTTTCGCCCCGTTGACTGCGAAGTCCGTCTTCGTAATTTGGTGATTACGAGCGATCAATTTGTCACGACCGTCTTTACCCTTCACGACGCCGTCCAGGACACTGATCAGACGACGAATCGGAGTTGTGCTGTTGCTCCCGACGAGATTCGACAGTTCGCGCACTAAGCGACTTCCGCTTGAAGAGAGTGCTCCGGTCGCACCTCCACTCTCAATGAGAAACGGACACTTGCGTCTAGAAGACGGCTCCCCCTCCTCGTCGTGGTCGACATCTGCAGCGCGCTGCATGAACTTATCGATGATAACACCACGCACACTCTCGTCCGCACTACCCTGGCGTCGGTGCAGCTCCTCCAAAGCCTTGTACAAAATGTCCGCATACTCGCGCTCCGCATCTTGGTAGTCGAGAATGGAAAATTCGTGCACGCCGTCGATCGGGTCCCCATCCTTGCTTTCGGTCCGCCCGCTCCGCAGCTCGCGAAACCGGCCGTTGATGCAGCGAAGACGCTCCAACTGCAATCGATCCTTCGGCAGCGCGTTCGGGCACGTGGGTGGTGTGCGTTGGCGGTTTCCGTTATTTGTCCCCGTTGATTCGCACGAGGATGCGGGGAGCCCGTCATTTCCTGCGGCCTTCGGGAAGAATTCCAGTTCTTCGCAAACGGCCCAGAACAGCAGGTGCAGCACCTCCAAAACCCGCACGTCAAAGCGAATGTCCGCCAGCCGGTGCGAGTAAAGGATCGCGCACAGCAGGTGGCGCTCGCTCTTTAACTTTCCAGGCATGCTCGCGAGATCCTTCTGTCGTTCCAACGACGGCACCGTACACGACAGTGTCAGCATCCAGCACCCGTTCTCCGCCTTGCGCAGGTAGAAGTAGCGCCCCTGCAGCGTGCTCCCACACGGCAAATCGCTGAGTACGCGCCACGCATCCCCATTGTGCGGGAACACTTTCACGATACTTTCCTGCTGCGTCCCCGCACCCCGTGGTCCTGCCCGTGACGATCCTGCCTTCTTGCGACGCATTCCCCCTGAACTCTCGCCAGCCATAGAGTGCCAGAGTTTCAGATATGGTGAGTCGCCAACGTCGTCGTCTTGCACATGAACAAGCAACGGTTGGAGACCCGGAGCAACTCGCAGCATACCGTACATGGCCATCTCGTCAGAAGTCTTGATGTCCAGTAAATCGCGACATGAGATTTGCGCCGTGCCGGTCGAAGACCCGCCGCCGGCTGCTAAGGCGAGAGCGCCAAGATGGCCGGTGCCTCCGTGGTTGCGCTGGACGCGACCAACCTGGTTGTGCAAATTCGCGTCGGCTTTCATGCCCGCGCGGAAGAATCTGGCGCCTTGCTTGTGCGTTTTCGATTTCGAATCTTCAGCACGCATGCCGGGTCCGTACATAGGTGCGCGGCGCTCTTCATCCGGTGCTTGTTTACTCGCTTTGCCATCTTTCTGTGCTTTCGCATCGGAGCCTTCCTGCTTGTTCCCTGCGGACCGGCTTTTCTCAGTCTCCTTCCGCTTGGCCAACTCAGCTTGCACTTCGGCTAGCGCCCGAAACGGGAGATTGCCCCGATACGGCGGGTCTGCTGGAACGCGGCTGTCGCCGTCGGTGCGAGGCATCAGGACCGAAACGTGGTCGACATTTGCTTCGAAGAAGTGGCGCAGCAAGTCGATCTGCGCGCCCCCGCCGCCAGAAAAGAATTTCGCAATTTCAGCCAGTCGCCGTCCGGTAGTTGCAAAGTGCCGTTTCAGAGTGTGCCACCCGTAATACTGCGAAGCCATAAAGGCGAACTCTTTTGCGACCTGCTTCGGAATGCAAAGAGCGTGGCTGGCATATTCCCGCGCCAATAGGTACATTTCCTCCCCTTCATTCAGTGGCGTGACGCCGTACAGGACCAAGCATGTATCGAAGATCGTTGCTGCCGTCTGCTGCGCGTGCGGATCTTGGACAAAGCCGTCACGGTCAAAAGTGTTCTGCAGCTTGAGAACCACGCCACGAGTCATCTCGCGCAAAAAAACGGTCAGCTTCTCCCCCTCGCCTGCATCAGAGCCTAATGTCGCCGTCCGCAGCTGGCTTGTGAAATCAGCGACCACACTGTACCTTTCAATCAATCGCCGAGTGTCAATGCGACGTTGTTCGAGTTTCACATAACGGCTCTTCCCTCCCATAGCATCGCACGCAAAGGAGTATCCGACCGCGTAGGCGATCTGTGCGAGTGAATTGTCGTAGGCTTTGGTGTAGGTCACATCGCTGGTGCGTCCGGACTCCTTCCGTTTGATCATGTCGTCGAGGTGATAATCCGGCAGACTGCCAATTTGAAGATGAGAAATCAACATGTTCAACTTCTGCACCGTCAAACGCGCCGATTGCTCCGTCTGGCGAAACAGCGGAATGTCCGAAATCTTGTCGTCACGCAAGCTGATTTCGAGAAAAGTCGGCACCGGGCCACGCGCAAACTTCTTTCGTAATTGCTGCCCGTTCTGCGTGAGGAAGGTGCTCCAAATGCTCACGAACGTCGTCTTCCACGATTCGCGAACCAGCTCTGCTAGGAGGTCACGCGTATAGCCTATCGCCCGGAACCAAGCAATTGCGGTAAAACCGAGATTGAGAGCGTGTGGCGTGATTGGCAATCCCTGTGCGTCGGACACCGTTTGGTCGATGTGATTCACGTAGCAATTGTTCTGCTTATGCATCGCTAGCAAGAACTGCAGGTTGTGTTGCACAGTCCTGGTCGAGACTCCGTGTTGCACCCGTGGAAAGAACTGCTTTACATCACGGAGCGGTTCCACTTTTCCTCGCAACGAGCGACAAATATTTTCCATCGCCGACGGAGGCAGTGGTCGATGGTGCCACATCAAGTAATACGCCGGGTATTCCGGGGAGTCTTCTTGTCCGATGAGGTAGAGGTCCTCGTGCAGTTGATGCTCCGTTTGCCGTTGCACGTTTGACGCTGCTGCGTTGCGCTCGGTTTCGCCTTTCCCACCGATCTTCGCCTCCCCCTTGAAGCCCTTCACATAAACCCAAGGAAGTTTATCCGCCAGCGAGTTAAACAGGCCCTTGTTCAGAGTGTCCGGCTTCAGCAAAAACAGTGCCACAAGTGACAACACGCTCTCGAGCGGCGCCGCGTGCTCCAAGAATTTCGTTGCCTCGTGCTGGAGCGTGCGCATGAAAGTGTCTGTTTCCTTTTGGCTCCTTGGCAACAACTTGTCGTCAAAAGGCCGGTCCGGCAAGCAACCCCAGCAATGCCAATAGAGTGTCCGATTTGCTTTCGACTCACTGCACAGCTTGTTCCCCGGAAGATCTTGATAAATGCAGATCCGCGAATTGTCCGAGAGCAGAGAGCGATGCAATTCCAGGTCGTCGTTGAGATCCTCATATTTCCGCTCGGCGAAATGCTCCATGTAGAGCGTGCGCATCGTTTCCGACGTTTCGCACGAGATCGGCACGATTTTCCCCTCTGCAGTGTCTTTTCCACAGTCAACGTCGCTCGCTCTGCTCAGGCTCAGCTTCTTCCGAATGAGCATCAAGTAGTTTTCCAGAGTCCGCGTCTTCAGCGACTCGTAGAGTGAACGCACCGCATCGTTTTCCACCGCAACAAAATCAATCACACCGTCTTCCGCAGACTGCTCTTCCGCAACGAGCGCCTCGAGAAACGGAACGACCAGCGAAATGTTGCTCTCGACGAGCAGACCCAAAATTTCTGCCAGCACCTTCGGTGTCCCGCTCCCCGTCACTCTCGCAGCAGCTACCAATGTGTGGCACAGAAACGCTCGCACGACTATTCCCACTTGCTTTGCGCCCGTGGATCGTGCAACGACAGCTACAAAAGCGCGCGGAGTTAACCGTGAACCCCGCAGAAGAGCATCGGTGGGAATGTCTTCGTCCCTTTCGCGACAAAAGTCGAGCAGCGCTCGGCAGAACGGGATCTTGAAGAGCGCGGCGCCTTGACTACCCTGAACGAAGTCCGTGCGGTACTGTGATGAGCAGATGAATTCGATCAGAGCCGTACCCAGCACCTCCGGCAATGCATTTTCTTCGTGTTCCTCCGCTTCCGCAGATTCCAAATCTCCGTTCACGCTTTCAGAACCAGATAAATGGTGGACCCCAACGTCCTCGCTGTGCATCTTACTAAATGCCTTCTTCCTTCTCCACGCGGCTTTGTGTGTGTTTTTTGTTCCCGACCCGGCAGAAACGCGGAGCGTTCTGAATTTCGCTTTCAGCAAATAATCGCGAACGTCGGTCTGTGCCAGCAAAACGTTGTGTGGATGATCGAAGCCGATTAGCATTTCGACGACCTTGTGCAGAATCTCTGGCCGGTTGCGCGGACACAGCGTCACGTGGCAGTCGATCAACAACTCCATCTCCTCGAAATTCAGCCGAAACGCTTCCCAATTCTGCCCCGGGCCCGTGGAAGTGCTCCACATGAGCCACTTCAGGGCGACCCACCTCTTCACGGCAGCCTGCTTCGAAACTGGCCCGCGGCTTCCTGACGTACTGCTCGTGAGTGCCTGCGAAGAACCTCGACCTCCTTTTTCGAACAGGCAACGCAGCCCCAGTGCGTCACGGCACAGTCGACGTCGCAGCTCACTGCGCAAAGGATGCTCCAAAGCTTCTTCCGAAGACGCCTCCGAACCTACCTGCTGCAGGATCGACGCACTCAAACCCGCGATTTGCACCGGCGACAGGCAGAACAGAAACTTCAACCGATCCGGTGAGACGAGCAGGAGGTCTTCCAACAGCCGAGTGCTCAAGTCGAAATTTGCTTCCCATGTTTCCGCATACAGTTCCCAGTCCAAATCGCAGCCTTTCATTGCCTGACTTACGTAGACTTCTTCCCGCCTCGACGTAACGTCTAGCTGCCCGATTCCAATGTAGGACGGCTGCAAGAACTCGTGACCCCCTGCTTTGCCACTTCCAGAAGTGTGGTCGGCAGCAAAATCGGGTAGAAGCGTGTCGACCAGGCTGCAGGAGTGCATGTTGCAAGCGATCTTACTGCCGTGCTTCTTCAACAAGGTGGAAAACTCGACGGCGCTGCTACTCTGATTGGCGCCGGACGATTGCTTCAGATACGTGAGGTACGCACGAACGCGTTGCGTTTGTGACAACCAGCGGAGGGCAGCACTGCCGTGCTGCAAGAACTCCTCGAAATTTTGCAGAGGCGGAGCGTCGTCGTCACGTTCAGCAACGAGTGCGCCGACGGCTTTGCCCAACTCGTAAAGCGCCCCCGGTTCGTTCTGTTTACGCTTCATCGGCACCTTCAAACCAGACAAGATGCCGTGAACAATCCTCTTCGCCGCCTTCCGATCGCTCTTTGCACTGTTACCGCCAGTACCAGCAGAAACCCGCTCGGATCGGCCAGACGCTCGATGCTCTACGTGCGGCAGTCGTTCCAGAAAGCGCGCCCATGATGTGTGTAATCGTTCGTCGTCACGAGGGTCGAATTCTTGCTGCAGAGCTTTCTCCATCTGCGCAAGGAATCCGTGGCCGTGGCCCGTGATAATCGAAGACGAGCCGAAAATAAGCGTCAACGCCTCGAACATCTTCTGCGTGTATTGGGACAGCGGCGCACCCCGATTCTCGTTCTCAGCGAGGTCTGCTCGCGTGGCGCGGACGCGCAACACCAAAGGTTGAATCACGTTGCTTTTCAACTCGGTTTTGCACAGGAGCCCGAGCAGCGACGCCCGCAGTTGGATGCGGTACAATTCCGGACCGACTTCGGGAACCACCAAAATCAATCTCAGCCCGTAGACGAAGCATCGCGACACCAGGTCCTCCAGTTTCGCGATCGGAACAAATTGCGTTTCGAACAAAACGTGAACGGAGGCTGCCGGTTGTGCATCGCGACCATTTTGATGTAGCAGTCCACCACCGTGAGAAGGCGCGGCCCGACCGAAATTTGCCCCACTCGCGGACGCGACGTTTTCGAGATGACTCTCGAAGGCTTCGAACTGCTTAGGATCGCTGGCTCTGCACACACGCACACAGTCGACGCCCTTGCGGTAGTGTCGCGAAACAAGGTCTGGGTCGTGGGTGACGCACACCAGAAACGCTTCGTTTGCGTTGACGGCTGCCTGTGTGCGCCACGCCTCCTCGCGCCGGCGCCAGAAGCGAGGCATCATTTTCGCGACAGAAGTAACCGGATGTTCTGGGGCGTCACCGCGTAATCTCTTGGACTTCTTTGAGCCTTCTCCACATTCTGCCACATTGACATCCGACTCTGAATCCGCGCTGCCGTCCGCAGATTCAGATCCACTCCCCGACCCCAAGCTGTGCATTTCATCTTGCCAGTCCGTTCCATCGCTCATACTCAGCACGCTCTGCCGTTTTTGTGTAGCAGCGCTTCCTTTGCCTCCTCCGTCTTCCGCGTTGACCCAACAAAAGCTACCATTCCCCGAACCCACGTCTACATTAGACGGAAACGATTTCCGACTCACTCCTCCTACTCCAACCCCCCTTTGCTTGCCACTCGAAAAAATCGCGCTATCCAGCTCTAGTGCCTCCGAAACAATCTGGTCCAGCACCCGCTGCTCTTCCATAAGACCCAAACCGAAGAGTTCCGTCACCACGCTTCCGACCGCTGAACTGGTTTTGTAGAAAGTGCCGTTCTGCATCAGGTTTTCGCCCCCCTTCTTCGCAACCGACGGCGGCAGTCGTACGTCGTTCAACGTTTCCGTCACACTCAGCGTCCGCAGCAAGCTCGCGTACTCGACAAAGACCAACCGGATGCAGCAGCCGCGCAAAGCCCGCCGTACGAACTCCGCCACCTGCCGTTGTTCCAGTGGCCCCGTCACCTGCACGCGCACGAAGGTCGTTGTGCTCCCCTGCAAAATTTCGTCCAGCTCGCCCAACATCGCCTCAAAATTCGCGCGCTCGATGAACAAATCCTTCAGAGTGTGCTTCGTGACTTCGTACACGATTTCTTCGAACTCCTGCAGGTGCGACGGCGGCAACACCGCTACGTGCGGCTGCTGCTCGTTCGCGGCGAGGAGGTGCACGAGCAGTTCTCGTGTTTCGCGCTGTAACTCGTCCATGTTCCGGAAGTTCGCGTCGGAAAGGGACAGCTCGGCGTGCCAGTGCTCGCGAATCGCATCCTGGAAATTCTCCGACACGCAGCTCAGCAGCGGTAACGACGCGCAATAGAGAAGATCTGGCTTTTCCGAGAGGTGCTTCCTCAATGTCTGCGTGGAAAGAGAAGTGGCAACGCCGTTGTGCGCGAACAAAATGGACAGCACGCGAGCGAGCACTTCGCCGGTCTCGATGAAGCCGTCGCTGTTGCGGGTGAGATTCGGTGGCAGGGGAATGCCGACGTCCTTGCCGACCTGCACGACGAAACGCCGGAACCCGCAGTTGTCGTCGTCGGCACAGTCGCGCTGCTTCGTGGGTAAAACCTTGTAGCTCAACGAATCTGCGGTGACATGGCCGGGGTCCTGGAGAGAGAGCTCGATGGGCTCGTCCTCACCACTTTGGCTCGGGAGCGCGAGACGAAGGTGTGTGACCTCCTCATTTTCAAGGATCTGCCGAAGCGGCACGCTGTCTTCGAACACCACATCCGGAGAAATGTACTCGTAGAAGACCTCGGTACGGAACTGACCCGGCAGCTGGTTGTACGCGTCAACCTGATGCAAAATTTGAAGAATTTCAAGAGTCAAAAAAAGCGGCAAAGAAATGCTGCCGGTGCAGCCGCGTTGGAATAAAAAAAAAATCCATCCACATTGAGTAGGTACTCACCTGCAACTCCGGTTCGAACCTCCTGTAGCTCCCCTGCAGCCTCAAACCGATCTCACGAATTTCGAAGTCGACGCCTTCGTTAATCCCGCCCGAGAACGTTGCGTCCTCGCTCGCATCGTAGGTCGGCGTGAACTTAATCGTTTTCAGAACCACTGGATTCTCCTTCGCCCCCGGCTTCTTGCCTTCGCGGTTCAACCCAAATACCGCGACCTTCCGCGCACCCCCAAGCGCGTTTCCCGAAGTATTCGCGTGGACGGAGGAGGACGTCGTGTGGTCGTGGTGTGTCCCATGCAGATGTCGTCCTAAACGCCCCGACTCCGTCGTTGCTACGATCAAATCGTCCGGTAGATTTTCGACGCTGCTGCAGACGCAATTGCACAGCAATGCCTCTTGCTCTAGCGTCAGCGCCTTCTGGTTCCGCATGAAGAAATTCGAACACGTCCGCACCACAGTGTCGATGTCTGTCGGCGTGATCTCTTGCTGCACCCATTTTGTCAACGAGTCTGGCAATGGATTTTGTTTCGACTCTTTCCCCTGGATTTCCAAATGCGTGTTCCATACATCGTCGAGCATTTTCACCAGGCAGCGCAGTTCGGAGACGGACAGCACCTCCAGCTCACTCACGCTCATCGCTTCGTATCGCAACATCGCTTCGGCCGACGCCGCCAGGTGCTTCAATTGCGATTCCGTATCGAGCTTTTTCTGCGCTTTGATCGCGCGTTGCTCCGTTTCCTTACGGCTGCCCATCCCGAAAGCACACGGCGAACGCCCCTCCTTTTTCTCACCAAGCCCGGATAAAAACTCGAAATTAAGTGGCGATCGCGACACGGCACGGAATTCTGCCTTCTCCTGCTCCATCTTGTTCTGCCGACCCTTCTTCTTTTGCACAAACTCTTCGTAAGTATCCGTCAGCGCCGTCGCAAACAAAAGACGGAACTGCTTGTCCTCGGAAGAATCCGGCACGATGTAGTCCGCCGAATTTGAATGCATCTGCTGTTCACCCGACGTCGCAGCCCCGTTCTGCTGTGGTCCATTAGCGTTACGACTAGCAGCTCCGCCATTACCTCCACCCACGCTCTTCGTGTAGTGTTCGCGAACGCTCTTCTCCGCTTTCCGCGCGTGCTCCAAAAGCTCGGGAACGTTCTTCAGCTCGCGCAAATCCCGCGAATCCAGGTTCTGCAAGATGTCAATCACGTATCGAGCCAGCCGACCCAGGTGCAAGTAGCTCTGGTCTTTCTGGTCGTATTGCCGCCGCGCGAACTCCTTCGAGAAGCCCAGCTCCGGATGGAGGTGAAACTGCCTCATGTGCTGGAGCTGACTTTGCGGCCGCGCCTCGTTCAAGTACTGCTGAAAATCGGAACGCTGGCTATCGTCCACCTTCTTCCGCCCACTCGGCCACACCTCCTTGTTGTCTGCTGCATGCTGCAACATCTTCTCAAACCAACGCTCTTTGTCTGCTTCAGGACTCGACACGTCCGCGTAGAAAATCCCGCTACCCAAGCAACGAAGTAACTCGTACGTGCGGATGACCTTGTGCTTCTGCTGAAACCCGCTAACAATCCCGTTCGCGGACAAAATGTTGCGCATCACGGAGAGGTCTTGCTCGTCCCAGGGAAAGGGGAGCAATTCGTCCCGCCAATGATCTAAAGTGAGTAAAAGAAAGTCCTTGTCGGTCGAACCCCCCTGCAATTTGCCGGCGCGGCACGCCTCCATTTTGTCAAGCCAGCTCACGTGTACGCGATGCGTGATCTCGGTCACTTTCGGCATCGTGAGTTTGCGGTCCAAAGACGCTTGTGGTGCTGAAGAGGAAGTCCGGGGGCCTTCTGTAGATTCATTTTCACGACCCGGAACAGAAAAGCCGCTAGCTGCGGCTCCCACCTTCGCAGCTGTGGTAGTGGTCCGAAAAGAGCCTGGGTTTTCACCGTCGCTGTTCATTGCTTCAGCGGAATCGTACTGCTGCTCGCGTGAGAAGCCATTGCTGAAGTGCGTTCGGTCTTCGTCAAACGGGGATGCCGCGGTAGTGGCTTTGGAAGCTGCTCCTGCTGCACTCTTCAACACCAGCGACCGGCCCTCGTCCTCACTCGACGAGTCGTGTTCCTGCCGCGGGAGCCTGCTCATGATGATGAACAAGCGTTCTTGCAAATCTTTGTTGATGATGTTGTCTGTCCTAAATGTGATGCGCGTTAAGCTTAAGTCGCTGAAGCAAGGGGTATAAAAGACTACGAATAGGCCCGATAGGATGATGATTGCCCAAGGAACTAGCCCAGGGTAGGCGTTTTTTGGGAGTGTAGAGACATTGCCGCCATCACATCAGGGTGACGGTTGTACACTAAATAAAATAGCAGGGGTAAAAAAAGGAGAAATAGAGATGAGAAACGACAGCCTCCTACTTAGAGCAGAAAGAACTGCCGCTGCGAGATGGCGTTTTTTCAAACAGATTTCGATGGTGAAGCTTAGCTCAGATGACCTAGAGCTAGTAGACGGCTTGGTAATCAAAGACAAGAGGATCTGCTTTAGCTCCATCTTCACAAAAATTATGGAGTACTGTTTTTGGGCCAGTTTTGCGGATCAACATCATCCAGATTGAAATGGCAACACACACGACCTGCCTTTTCTTCATGAGTTCCTCGTGACGTCGTCACGCAATCTGTACTACATGCCAGGGGGATAAGTGTCCGCTACGCCGGAAAGTCATGGGGATGAGGGCGTGCGATTTGCAGTATTGTCATCTGCTTCATCACTACATTGCCATAGAATGAAAAAATACCCACTTTTTGAAAGCAATGTATTCCGCAGCTGCGCCTTTTTGAAAGATAGCGCTCTCTTCTTTTTTACATGAACTCAATACTAGCATGTCTCTTTGCTCGCCTAACCGCCTTCACCAAATCCACGAGCTACATGTCTTCACCTTCGACCTCCACCTCTCCTGCATCACGCAATGCTCTGTTCCGCGATGCCGCACAGCACCCTATACACGCTCACCATCTGCACCAGCAAAGCGCTGGCCGGGACCGCTTTCTCGATATCGTCGAATTCGCACAACCAATCTCGAAGCAGTGCCGTTGGAGTCGGCGGCTGCCCCTGCAAATGTCGCATCACTTCCCGAATAACGCTAATCAGCTCCGCAACTGCTCCTCGCTCCGCTGTGCGCGCAAAACTTCGGATGTACTCTGTCTGTTCGCCATCCAACGGTTCTTCGTACCCGAATCCAAGGCGTTCTGCGGAATCACTATCTTGTGCAAGCGCCCTCTCCAGCAGCTCTGCGATGCAATTGAAGTGCTTGAATAGAGTCGGACTTCTTCGCTGACCTGTTGTGTCGCCAAAGATTTTCACCAACAAAGACGGCGGAAGCGGTAACTCGGCCTCCACGGACACTTCCGGGTGGTCGTGCACTGCAGCTGCGTTTCGCAGGCACTGTAACAACTCGAAGCGGAGCGTCGTTGCCTCTTTCAGCGTTTTCTGCAGCGCGATAAGCAATGCGTCGGGTAAGGGAAGCTGCGGGTTCACGCGGTGCAGTTGTGGGCACAAGTCGTTTCCGCCGGACGCAGATGCCGCGACTGCGAAGCGAAAGTCGGGCCAGCCAGCGAGCGAAAACCTCCCGATTTGCGACCGGCAGGCGAGCTCTACTCGTATCGACTCCTCGAAGAAGCGAAACTGCTCCACGATGCTGCGCTTGATTTGCGCGCTGGCGCAGCCGACGTCAAACCGTCGCACAAGAAACAGAGTAGACTTTAGCTGCGTCAATGTGTCGCACACCGCTCGACGATCAAATACGCTGTTTTGCAGCTGCACCACGGGCTCGCTATCGCCACCGGAAGCAGGATTCCCTTGGAAAAGGTCCACAGTCGGCAGCACGACGGGCCGAAAGAAATGGTCGACTAGCTCGTTGTGCCGGTTGACGAGTCGCGTCAAGAGAGGCAATGTCAGATTCCGCATACCGCAGGCTTCCTGCGCTTTTTGTGTCAGTAAAACAAAGTTTCGCGCGGGCACGTCGGCGGATTCGATCGTCGGCACGCTGAGACCCGCCTGACACTCGAATTGCACTTGCAAAGTACTCACCGCGTTCCAAGCATGCCGAAAGTCTTCGAGCGACACGGCTGCATCGCATCCAAACATAGTCGCCAGTGAGGCTCCCGTATCATCACACGCATCGGCCGCCTCTGTCAAAACCCCTGAACCCTTTTCCTGCAGGCGCCGAAGTCCCGAAACCAAGGCCGGAAAATGCCGAAAGAGCGTGTCGTAGTCTTGAACTTCGTCACTGGATCCAAACAGCAACATGCGCGTGAAGGGCAGTGAGGCCTGCTCTTCTGGCGCCAGCGCAGCCCAACTTCTCATCAAGCCGTCGTCCGAATCTTGCTCGCAGGGTGCGGCGCCAACATTCAGGTGCGTCGGCGCAAAGCTCCGACTTTGTTCGTCGCGAGGCAGTTTGCTGATATGTGCGTCGGTAAGCTTGTCAAGCGGGGTCACAATCTTGGTATCTGCAGCCTCCGCCATCCGTACGAGCAAAAGCGCTCTGCGGTTTTCGTCCGAAAACGGCTGCATAGCGCGAGAAATTGCATTCTGATACTCGGCTTCGTATGTATTTCGTGCGTGCTCCGCTTGTTGTCCGTGCTGTTGCAAGTCCGTGATTGACGCGTTCAGCGCGTCACTCTCAAAACGCAGCACGAGCACGGCCAGCAGTTGTGCCGCATCTTTCTGCGTCGACAGACCGAGAATTTGCTGCCACTTCGTGAAATTCTCCCGTAGCGCGTCCGCGTATTTTCGCTGCATCTCTGGCGAGAGTGACGACACACTGTCCGAAGCAAAAACGGACATCAGCAGCAGAACTTGCGACAGCCGGTATGACTCCGGCCCCAGGCTCCGCACGCCCGCTTCTACCTCCTGCGCACTCAACGGCTCGACAAAACCGGGGTCCAGAGCTGTAAGTGTACCCATGGGAACACGCCTACTTGTGTCCACAAGCACGTGCCCTCGGCCGCCAATTGCTGCTCCGCATTGTGGGCACACGCCCTCCACCCACGCTTCGCCACAATCGCCGAGCCCGTACAAATATCCACATTGGCAACGGTACATTTGCGTGATGCCGAGAGCATGATGCATCCGCGCAATGTCGGCGCCGGCTGCGTCCGCCTGTCCCGGTAGCACCGTCGCCGAGACGGCACGCTGCGGCTCGCGAAACAACAGTCGGAACGGCGACGTCGCGTTCAGCACCGCAGAAAGACGTATCTTCCACAAAACGAAAGGAACGAACAGGAAGTCCAGCTCCGGACGTGCCGCTAACGCCAGTCCCTGCAGCACCGCATCGTTCTCGCGGAGACAGCAACGCGGAACGAGATCCGGACAGGCTCCATCCAGCACTCGGGCCCAAACGATGTTCGGAAACGATGTCGGAGCCGAATTCCGTGGCGAATTCATCTCTGCTTCCAACGCCGTGCTGTAGCCGGGAAGAAACGAAAGCGCAGACTGCATCCGCGCGTGTATATTCTGCTCACTGGTAACCATGCGGCTTTCCAGGAACGAGAATACCGGATCCGCAAAATCTCCGAACAACCGCGCGATGCTTCGCAGTTGCCCCAGTCCGTTCTCGTCGCCGTGAAACAGAAACGTGCGCAAGAAGAAATTCCGCAGCGGGTGCACCACTTCGTCGTGGTTGAGCTGCCAAACACCACCATCGCTATCCTGCCCGAAGTTTTCTTCCTCGTCATGACGCGTACTCGTCCCGAATAGTCGTCGGAGCACTGCCAACAGCGTCCCACATTCGGTTTGCAGATAATTCTCTAACTCCCGCACGCCAGCACATTCGCAGCCACGCATCGTCGTCAACAGGCCTTTCACAGTCGGAGGAATGATTGCTTTCGCGATCGCGAAAACCACCGCAGTGCCCACGCAGTCAAAATCAAGTGAGAAAATGTCCTCGACAACGTTTTCAGTCGCTACTGCTAGCTCGCTCGCGGTTTGCAATGGGGAGCTGCTGCTACAACGTGTTTGCGCCAGCGCGCGCTGAAAGATGGCGTCGACAAACTCGAAAATCATACGCTCGACTTGGGTTAAGCGGACGTGACTTCGCGGCGGAGAACCATTTGCGCCTCCGGCATCCTCCTCCTCCTCCTCTCCTCGACGGGAAACCGAGTGCAGCAGCTGTCGACTTCGGTCCAGCGCCAGCACCAAAGTCCGCTCCAGATGTCCCTTCGCGGACCGGTTAGCATGCTCCCCGAACAACAGGAAGTGAAAAAAGCACACCGCGCTGCTGAAATCCTCGCCAAGTAGCTCCAGCAGAAAGTACATCTGTTCATCTGGTGTGTACGGATGTGCGCTGTGCGCACTGCGTAAAAGCGGCAACAGACTCGGGACGAGACGGCGGTAGAACCTACGATTATCGTTGTACGATCGAACGACGGCGCTATCAACTGGGCTTGCTTTCGTCGACTGTTCCTTCACGCGTACTCTGCGCGCGACCGCAACTGTTTTCCGTAACAAGCTCGCGATACCACGCCCGGGGACCGATACCACCGAATCCGGAACTTCGAGCAGCTTCTGCATGTCGATCCGCTCAGCCGGATTCTGCAGATGCGACATCGCTCCCAGAACTTCGGTTGGGGTGACCTCAAGCGGGTTGGAGTACGCAGAAAGCGCCATTGCGTAAGCATCCTCGACGGACATGCCCAGACAGCGCGTGAAACCACGCCACAAGCAGAGGCGCCGCTGCAGCATGGGGTCGTCGATTTCGTGTGCTACTGCGATTTGTCGGGCGCACTCTAACGCCTCCAGAGAGGGGACCAAGCGGCACGGTCCGAAAAACTCGTCCTGTGCCGCGCCTGTCTGCATCCGAAACGTGACCCCATCGACTTCAAACAGCAAGGCGCGCAGCATTTTCACGATTACCACAGACAGAAGCTCAAACCGCGGCAACTTCACCGTTTTCACGTTTTTCGCACCAGCACTTGGCCCAGCGCGTCCACCGCGGTCGAGTTCGATGCAGCGCAGCAACCGGACGCCCGCTTCCGCGTTATGCAAATCGAAGAGTTTGTCGTGAAACAAAGCGGTCTTGTCGCGGATCACGCAATCAATCAGCAGCGCTGCCACTTCGGCTTCGTCGTCCAGCTGGTACATGTATTTTGCGACTCCTGAAAGCACCGTGCCGCCCAGGGCCGGCGAAAAGACTGGCGTGGCAAAGGCGTCGTCATCCTCGTACTCGCCGAGGGCTGTAGTCGGGTAGGCGAGTCGCAGTGCATGCGCGACGGCTTCGCGGGAGTGCAAGCCAACGCGACTGTGGTGTGCACGGAGCACTCGAACTAACTCAGGTGCGAACGGGAACACGTTTCGTGCCGCACTCGTGGCGATTTCCTGGGCGTCGTTCCACGAAGCGAAAAAGCGCCGCAGACTCGTCCCGTTCCGCTGCGACGCTGGACAACACGTTTGTGTTGTAACGATGGACGTAGATTCCCGGAGTAAACCCAAAACTAATTCGTCGTACTCGATACTTAGCTGTGCGAGACGCTCGTCATGCTCAGCGTCATTCGCAGCAGGCGGTTGGCGGGAAAGCAATTGCTGCTTGGAATCGATGCAGAGCTGCAACCACGGGCGTGCTACGGCGAGCGCCCGCTGCGCAGACGTACTGTAGTAAGCCAGCAGGGCGGCCCGCAAAGATCCGCATCTCTCCACATCATCAGCAGAAACCAGAACTGTCGAAGTTTGCTCTGCCACACAGCCCTCCAAAAACAAATCCACGACACCTCTTGCCAAAGCCGCGTCCTTCCTTCCAAAAGATTCCACGCAGTGCTCCACGCGCGGTGAGACCAGCTTATCCCGGATCCGGTGCGGTTCGAATACGCCGCTGAGTGCGCCGAAATCTTTGAACGACGGCTCCACTTCGTCGATCCAAAAAAACGAAATCTCCCGGGTAATCTTCACGCGGGTTGCGGCAGTCGCGCTTTCGTTGCTGCCGGCGGACATCGGCACTGAAGTATTTGACTTTGCAGGTGCTGTCATGCAGCGGCAGTGCAGACGCGGCGCGAAGATCGGCGGCACTATCAGCACTAGCGATTTTGGTAGCTTTTTGATGTGCAGCATCACTGGTTCACTTTCAGCCCGGCTGTAATCCTTCAGCAAGGTCCGTCCGCCGAGCCCCAGACTCAGAAAAAAGTCCAGCGTCCGCACAAGAGAGCAGCCGAAAAAGTCAATCACAACAACGTGCGCCTTTTGCCGAAGCTCCCGCACCCTGTCATTAAACGAGGCCAAACTGCTGCAACTCATCGCTTGCAGATACACTATGTCGTCGCGCGGGGACGCGAAATAACGCGCAGTGGAGCCTCGCGTAACAACGATCGATGTTCGCGGCGTATCGGTTTCCGCAATGGGCAGCTGCAAGACGTCGTCGAGCGTCGTTTCGAGCCTTCGAAGAATATCCAGTGTTTTTTCCGTCTTTTCACGCAGCACTGCCGTCAGATCGATCGCGCCACTGTTCCCACCACGACGATTGCCAATGCCATGTTCGGAAAGAGCAGTTGACCTAGACGCGGCGGATTCGAAGAAGTCTCGCTCCGGCGATTGCGACAGCACTCGCAAAGCACTTGATTCGTCGGCTCTTTCAGAAGAATTGTCAGGATGCAAGATGCTCACCCTGCTCAAAATTGCTGGATGGTAATGCTTCTTGATCTCCGCTTCTTCGGAGAGTAGAATGATGCGCGCGTCAAGGTGAATTGGGACGTCTTCGTACAAGCAGTCGTAGTTGATCGTGGTCGTGGTGCTTCCACTCTCCGTGGACAAGCCATAGTCTGCATTCAGCACAGCATGCAGCGCATTCAATACCGCGGCTGGCGGATTCAGTAGCACCACCACCTGTCCTGTTTCCAAAGCGGCCTTCACGTCCAGCAGGCGACTGTAGATGTCTGCTTCCGTCACTTCGAGCGACGGATCGCAGCGGCACCACAGCACAGCATCCCTTTTTAACCGCTTTGCGCTAAATCCCGCGGTCACAGTCTCGTGAATCGCATTCAGAACGCGCGTGACCGCTTCGGCCGTCCGGTAGGGGACCAAACAGTGCCGCACCACTTGCTTTTCGTCGTAGAGGAGTGAGCGAAGGGCGTCTGCGAGCGGTACTGGTCGCTCCAGGAGAGGAGATGCGGCGGAGTTGTTTTTCAGGAAAATTGTTGCCAGCGTCTTCTTGTAGCGCTCCCAACGGAACTCAGTTTGCTGCTTGTCGAGGCTCTGCAAATGCACCCAGAACAGCAGAACGCAATCGGGAATGTTGATATTCACCGTATTTCGCATCCCCGTGGCCCGAGCAAACGCCATCACGTCGCGCACGAACGAAAACCCGCACTGCTGTTGGTTGCAAACACTCCTCATCACCTCCTTCATCGATTCCGAGAGCTGGCGAACTCCAGAAGATGATGACCCAGCAAGCTGGATGCAGAAGTCTTCCAGTCGTACTGCCTCCAGTCGCTCGCTCCGCGACACGACAAGTCGATTGATTAGTGCATTGTCCACCGGATCCTCCATCAGAAAATTTACGCGAGTCTTCGTGGCGCCACCTGCTCCGCCTCTGTCTCCATCAGGCTCTCGATCCGTATACGACGCGTTTGCGCTGTTATCTTGACCTGCATTGTGGCAATAATTGGCCGTGGCGATGAACGCGAATTTCGGCTCTGACGGATAAATTTTCGGGCGGTCAAGCAGGTGGTGCAACGCTTTCAGTGGACGCGACGGTGACAGACGCGCCATGCCCAGCTCCTCCAAGATGACTAGCGCCCTGTGCGCATGCGACAGCGAGAGTGTGTCCAAAGAAGTTTCTTGTTCGGATGAAGCTCCAACGGCTTGGCCCACCGAGTCTGCGCGTGAGTCGGTTTCTGCATCGCTGCGCTGTCGACTGAGCCAGTTTCCGACGCAATCCGTTAGTTTCTGAATGTGCGACGCTGTGGTGGTTGCACCTAGCTGCAAGCGAAACACCTCGAGCCGAGGTAGCTTCTTGAAGAACGCCTTCTGCGACAGGGGTCCCTTCATGGCACCGGTCACCAGACTAATCGACATCGATTTACTGCCGCCCTCGTCGCCGAGCAACAGGCATGGCCAGCAGGTTGTCACGCAGCAAATCAGCACCACCAGGTTCTCAAGCAAAGAGTCGGTCGGCACGACGTGGTCGGCCGCGCCGATCTGTGCAAAGATGCCCTTCCCCAGTGTGGTTAGGACACTTTTTGAAAAATACTCCTCCCCGTCGCTTCCTCGCCCGTAGAGCTCTGCGATGCCCTCGTGGAATTTCTTTCGCGGACTGATCTGCACACCGTAAGACAGGTACAGCGCCAGCACCTCCGCATACGAATCAACGCGATCCTTCGCCAGCCCGATCTCCTCGTGGCAGTGCGTGAGCAGGTGTTTCTTCAAGTCGTGAAAGAGGTCGATGCACCTCGTCGCGTCGCGCAGCGACGTGGGGGCGACCGTCTTGAGCAGCGCTTGGCATCGCTGGACCGCGTCTACAAACACCTTCCGCGTTTTCAAGTGCAGGTACTGCGCGACCTTCTCCGGCGAGAGCGTGGGAAACTGCGTCCGCGATACCTCCAGCGACCCCGGCAGCCTGTACACATTGTATTCCCGCCCGATGGCTGGATTGCAGGTCGCGAGGAACAAAACGTTTGACGGCAGGCAGCGCGCCCCCAACCCGCTTCCATACTTCCTGTCGATGAGAAGCTGCTTGCAGAAATCCAATGCCGGGGTGGCGTTCACCTCGTCCAAGATGATGATGTGCATCGCACATCGCGTGCGCACCTCCGCTACGTCGCGAGCGAACTCGTGGAGTTGCGCCTCGGAGAACGCGTGGCTGAGCGACAGTAGCGAGCAACGAATCTCGCGCAAACCGGTTCGTAGCAGCAAATCCACCAGCTTCTGCAACGTGTACGTCTTCCCCGTCCCTGTTTCGCCAACGAGCATCACGATCTTCCCATGAAGCACATCCACAGCATCGTCGGCGGTTCCGCGGAGGAACGGCAACACCTTTGCCATGATCTCGATCATTTTCTGCAGCGAGTCTGCCGTGTGCGAGAAGGGGAAATCGGACTTGGCCACAACCGACGAGGCCGCGCCCTTTTTTTCGTTCGAGACCCCGGTTTGCTTACGGACGCCCGACGAGATTAAGTCCGCCGTGATCGCGTCGATCACGTCTTCGTCCTGGATTTCCTCCTGCTCACTTTCAACATTAGCAGCATTCTGTCGCAGCTCTTCTAACTTCGGAAAACGGACGGAAGCTGCTCCCGCGTTTGTACCTTCGTACTGATCGACATTCGCAAATGCGCCGTCCTCTCCGCGTGTCGAGACGCAGGCCTGGCGTGGGAATAACGCGAGACCAGGAAAATCAGCAGCGCGGCACAGCTCGAAATGTATCGGCTTCACCTTTACGTCGGTCAAGAGCCACCCGGGCGGACGCCACACACAGGGTCGCGACAGCTGCTGCCCCGCGACGCCAAACACGCACAACGAAACGACAAACACGCCGAGGCGATATGCCTTTTCGGAAAACGCGCACTGCCCGAAATCCACACAAATCGACTCCACGTCCTTCTCCAAAAACAGTTCCCGTAGCTGCCGAGCGAACTCTTCCTCCGTGCACTCGTGCGAAACCAGAATCCGCCTCTCAGCAGCAAGTCGCGATCGGATCGAGTCCTGATTCTTCACTTTTGTCGTCTTACCCGTGAGCGGCGCCCCAGTAAAAACTTCCACGTTGCTTCCGCGCAGGACCGGAAAGGATGACACCGACTCTGCGCTGTAGAGCGCCGCCAATTCGTTTTCCAGTTCGCGGCTTCGCCACGCACACAGGCTGAGATAGATGGGTGATACTTCACCAACAAGGACAAGGATGCGTGGCAACAAACTCGATGCGTTGCTCTGCTCGACCCACTCAACCAGCCGTTTGCTTAGCTGCTCCTGCAAATCAGTCGGAAGAAACTCTGGCGTCGAGAGAATGATGATGTCATTCGCAGCATAGAAGTCAGAATCGAGGCGGAAAAAAAGACCATCGATTGCCACCGAACGCGTGCTCTCGCTGCAACTAAAAACCAGATCGGGTGACACACGCGGAGCTGCCATGCCTCCACTTTCGTTCGAGCGCGACAGTAACGTGATCAGCAACTTTGCGAAGGCAGCCCCAATGTCGACCGAATCGGACTTGATAACGGTTAGCTGCGGAAGCCCGGCGAGAAGATTCCACACGCCCGCAGTCTGCTTCGAAACGGCACCTGGCTCTTCCAGTACTAGACGCCCGCATAACTTCGCACCGAAATTGTCAACACGAATGTCAGAACGAACCCGGCGCTCATGCAGCTCCCGAGCCTTCTCGACGTACGGTTTGTCCTTTGCGGCCACGTCCCCCGAGCGCACACTATGCGGCAATGCTATCGCGCAGCCGAAATCCCCCGTCTTACCACTCGACGGCGGGTCTAGAACCTGTTCAAAAGTAGCAGATGATACATGTAAAACGTCAAGATTCATCAACAGTTCATCGAAATCAAGTCCTTGACCTTGTGTCACCAACGATCACTACTTGTTCTACGATTTGAATATTATTAAAGAGTGCAGCTACCTCGAAGTTTTCTCCCTCCACCCGAATGGGTATGCTGCGCAGCAGCGGAAAAACGGCGCCTTTCTCGTTCTCCAGCAGTGTCGGGTCCACTAGCGAGAACACCGGACAGCGTCCCCAGATGTTCCGCACGAACGAGTTCTGCACGCGCAAATCCTTCTCCAGCACCGGCATGTCAAGTTCCTCCTCGATCGGTGCGCAGGGCTGCATTTTGTCCGCTGCCAGTGCACTGAACTTCAGCTTCGTGCTTGCGCTCGCCCACCGCCACCCCCGTTCCAGCAGTTGATTCAGCACGGGAAGTCGCTGGTGCAGACAGTCCACCCGCAACGAAAAAATTTCCGCCGTCTGTAGAAAATCCCTGTACAACTCCTCTTGCGCAGCGTCCTGGTGCACGTCTTTCCACGCGCGCCCGCAGGCGAAGAGTTCGCTTCGAACCCGCGCCAACTGCCCACCGACGATTCGCTTGATACTGCTCCCAGAACCGGAAGCAACTCCTGATCCTGCGGAAGCGCCGCTGCTAGATCCACTGCCGGTTGTGGAGCTGGTCGACGCGGAATGGCCATCTCCCGCCGAGCTGCACACCGCCGCAATCTTGGCTAAATGGCTTCCCGACAACTCCGAAAACTCCAGTCCCAACAGCGCGCCGGCGGGCGAAATCTCCACTGCCAGTGTCGCGCCGTGCAACTCCTCAAGCAGCTGCCGACCACGGACAGACGCATTTTCGCTTCCAGCCGACGCGAAGATTTTCGCGAGCATTTGCACGGACGCTCCGTCTAACGATTCCAGCACGCTGCCCCAACGCTCTTCTAGCAAACCAGACAGTTCGAGGCGAACGTCGACAACACGGCGGTCGATTACTTGCTTCAGGCGGCGGTTTAAAATCACCGTTTCGAGCTGTTTGCAGTAGGACATCAGCTCCGGGCGGTAGATGCACATCGAGCGGATCGCGTCCAGCTTCGACTCCCGCTGCGCATGCGTGTGCTTGCTCAGCTTTGGTAAGAGTTTTTCCGTCAACAGCGCCAAACACCGCAGCTGCGACCAGTGCAAGTGGTACAGCCGCTCGCGGTGCTCGTCCGTCTTCAGGTTAAGGAAGTTACCCAGATCAAGCAGCACCCGCTCAAGCGAATGTGATTTCGACGCAGCAACTGCGCTGTCGGCTGCATTTTCCCGGGAAAACAGGGGCAGCTGTGGGTTGTTTAACTCTGCTTCGAGCCGAGGAAGCACGCCAGTATTTGCGCCGTCGCCGAAGCCCCCATCCAAGTCCGCTGTGGTGCGTTCGCGCGAAGCAAATTTCCCACTGGCCAGTTTCTGAATCAGCGCCACCCGATCGCGCCAATCCGCTTGCTGCGACGCGACCATCAGCAGACGCGTGCGGATCCGCAGGATATCATCGTGCGCGTGACACAGCCGACACAACAGCTGGGCTTCGTCTCCAAGTCGCAGCGGATTTTTCGAGAACCGCAACCGCAACTTCGGCACGAGCGGGTCATCGTTGCGCAAAGTGCCACCGATCAAATTGTGAAAAAAACGCTCGAGTCGGTCGAAGCTGGCGCGCAGCGCCTGCCAAAAGTCCGCGCCCTGGCGGTCGTGCTCGAGGGCGAAGACGAGTAACTGAAACAGCTGTCCGCCGTCCGTGCCGAGCTGGAGACGGGACAAGTGCGCGCTGCAGTCACTGGTTTTGCTGCCCGACACGTCGCCGAACCGCAGCTCCGGATACTGCATTGTTTCCAGGCTGGCCTCGAAACTTTGAAAAAACGCGTCCAGCGACGACTCTGCGCCGGGTCGCCCACATGATGATGTCGGGTAGTTGTTTTCGCCACTGGAAGTAGTAGACGCCCAGCCCGCAGCGCGTGCGTGCTTGGCCAGCACGCTCGGGTAGTTGCTCTGCCGGCGGAACAGCTCGACTTTCTCGCGATGAGCGGCTACAATTGCGTTTGTCGCTAGGTTTCTGTTCAGGTACTTCTGAAAAAACGTGGAGGGCCGGAAAGGCGAGTTCGGCGGGAAAAACGCGTCTGGGCGCTGCTCCGCGTCGAAAATCGTCCACACAAAGCCCCAGGAGATGTTCGTCTCCTTCTGCTTCGCCGAGTACACTTGGTCCGGCTCCAGAGAGGCAATCTTTTTCATCGCCGACACAAATCTCCACACGTCTTTGAGCATTTCGCTGCTCTTCTCGACGGCGGGATCCAGCGCCTTGATGTCGCAGAGCAGCGCGATCGCGGTGGTGATGCACTGATGCGCCGGAGTGCCAGCAGCGTTGTACTCGAACAGAGTCGGCCAGACGGGAAACTCCTGCTCGCCGCCCCGTAGCGATTGCAGCATATGCGTTTTCGCTGCCTCTTCAATCGACACGTAGCCCGAGCTGCCGCTGCCAGCCTTTCCTACTAGATCTGGAGCTGCGAGCTTCCAGCGGCGGTCCAGCTCTTCGCAGAAGGTGCCTTCGCTGCCCCAGAGAAGCTCCGTCCGCGCAAGGGCGTCTAGCTTCCCAACTTGGTCAAAAACGAATCGAGTGAGCTGGTCAGAGATATTCGCACCTTCCGCCGCGTCGCCTTCTTCTCTCGCTTTCCAGATAAATTCTTCGTGACTTTTTCTTCGAGCCTCCCGCGCCTTGTCGCTGACGAGTTCCTTCGTCATTCGCAAACAGCTTGCGCGGTGTGTAGGGTGCTTTGTTTCGATGCCCCGCTTCAGCACTTTCTCGACGAATCGCGGCAAAACCCGCGTCATCACGCGACTGGTTAAGCAGCCTTTCAGGGCGAAAAGATCAGCGAATAGTTCGTTCTCGAAACGTCCGCGATCAAAGCAGGGACCTACGAACTGCTCGAGGAATACGTCCAGCACGCCCGGCGACTCTGCAGCGGCCTGCTTCTTCTCCTGCTGCTGTACCTTTTTCACTACATGCAAGACCACCGCTGCGCGTTTTGTGCCGTACACCTCCATGCTCCGCTTCGCCAGAAACTGCAGTAGTTTTTCCGACGAGTTGTAATGCACGCTGACCTCTGCACCGATCATTCTATCCAGGAATGGATCCGCTTTTCCGATTTCTTTCCCGCAATCGTCTGCCTGGAAGCAGAAGCTCTCGAAAAAACAGAGGGCAAACTCGTGTCTGTTCTGCATTCTCAGGATACCGCTCTGCTCCAGGTGAAACGCTCCCAGTTCGTCTCGCCATGCCTTTTCGAGCGCAGTGAAAATCATTTCTGAAGGAAATGTGCGACCGTGAGCTATCCGATCGTCCGTGGTCTGGTAATCCCGGTTGTTGCGGAAGCGTACAGTCGTTTCACAACTATCGACTCCACGCACACACTGCTCAATGTATGTAAGCCGGCAGTCATAGCTCAAGCTTTGCGCCTGCATGCACCCGTCCCAACTGTCCGGCGCCGTCTTCTTCGTCGACTTGCGGCCAACTTTCTGGTCGTATGCGCACAGGCGCGTGATCATCTTCCGCATCTGCGGCACGTTAACGATTCCGAAGCCGGTAAGTGCTTGCACGGTTCGCAGTACCAACGTCGGTCGGTGCCTTGACAAGTCCTCTCGTGAGACCACCGGATTTGACTCCCAATCCAGGCACTCCTCCAACTCCTGCAGCCTTCGCTGAACCCGAGTTCCGTCCGACGGCCAAGCCACGCCAAGCCATCGGAACGCCAGCAGCAGCAACGCCAGACGGTGTTTCTCAAACCGGTCAAAGACCACACGGAATTTGCTTTCCTCTTCTCTCGTCCCCCCCGCGCTACGGCTACACGAGAGCGCGCTGCTCCCGTAGTCAACTAACTCGTTGCTACTCTTCAGAGAAACCAACAGCTCAGTGAGGTCCAGCTCGCTGTCGACCAGGTTTGCCGCGTCCGGAAGGTTGAACAGCGCCCAGTAGGTCAACGCAGGGTTCGATATCAGCAGGTCTCGGAAAGCCACGGCCGTCGGGTTCCCCCTCTCCCGGAGCAGGCACGAAAACCGCGCTCCCAAGGACTCCCCAGTGCGCAGATAAACGTGCTGCAGATGCTGAGCGAGCATTTCACCCATGCTCTTCGTTCTCGCTGGGGTGGTCTTGAGGATCTGGCTACACAGCAGGTGAAAATAGTCGGCGATCATCTTGCTCAGCATGTCATTGTCTTCGGGCGCACTACCGTCCTCATCCGGGCTATCCTTATTGTAGCTTTCCCCGACTCGAATGTGCCGGCGGTCGAACAAAAGGACGGTGTAAGGCTCGGACGAGGGTTGCTCCAATTGCCCCTCTCCACCAGGAACAGCGCGCGTCAAATAGTACCTTCCGTTGAGCATAGTCACGTATTTCTTCCCGGTCGCACCTTGCTCCGCCTTCTCGTCTGGTGGGGTCGTTGCACTCTTCCAAGATTCCCCGAAGAACAGGTTCGTCAATCCCTTCTGCACAATCTTGCCACATTGCTGAACCCATGACGCCCGTTCCGGCACGTGCTCATAGACGAAAAGCGCTCTGTCGGGCGCCGTCCGGTTCTCGCTGGCGTATATTTTCACCGTTGCACCGTGTCCATTATGCGCTGTCAGCTTCGGCGCCTTGTGCTTGTCCCGATTTTCGCGGGTCGCGAAGAGGAACCGAATGCTGTCGGTGCTCATTCTTGTTATAGGAATGTTGAGTTTGTCTTTATGAATATGACACCAGTTTAGTCGTAGTTTTTGCGCAATTCATTGGCTGCTTTTCCATCGGAACACCCCAATAATCCAAAACCGGCGCTCGGCTGTTAGGCAGCGCAAGCACAGCATTGGAGAAATAGCAGAGCTCCACTTTCACTTTCTTTGCACACCGGCGTCGATGGAAACTACAAAATCGTGTCGGGTACACTTGTTGCTATCAGCCGCCTTCTCAAAGACACCGTAAAGCCGTGCGTCTAACTTAGGGTGTGCATTAATCAAGCGACTGCTTCGGCACGAAAAACACCAGGCTCCGAATAGCAGCAACACCACGACCGTACTCACCCTGTTGCACTTTACGTCCATGATATCTAGTGCAACTGCGTATAGCATGACGTGGTTGAGGCAAACGTAGATCAGAGATCCACCGTGTGGACACGACGATTAGTCGCGATTCTCAGGGAGCAAAATTCAAACCACATGTTTTTGGAGAACAAAAAATGAATACGGCGCACGATGAGACATGTGAGCAAGCCTGATGTAAAATTTCCAGACTTGGCATCTTTGTGGCTGCGAGATGTTTCGGATTGCACGCCAACACAAGTACAATCGATCGCTGACGCTGTCGCTGATCTGCCTCAGAGATCCACACCGCCTACTTGCTTTCCCAAGTTCATCATAACCGGCAGACTCGTGCACGACCTTCCCACGAGAACAAAAAACTATGCGTCAGGGATGCAATGTTGGAAAGAACTACTTTGCAGCTGTCGTTGTCGTAGTGATTGACTATTATGACGATGATTTACCCATCTATCGGGGTGTGGTTTTTCTGTTAGATATTCCCCTTACCCTCTCACCTATGCAAGGGAGATGAAAGGCATAAAGGGCAGCACTTAGGATAAAAAAAAGCACGCTAAACAGTTCAACTGTAGTTGTTCTCGATAGAAGGGGAACCGGAACAGCTACGCACTGCGGTATCTCATCGGGGGACAGCGATTATGCGTCGATCTTAATACTGTACCTGATAGGGGGAGTTACTCAAGTGATAGGGGGAAAGGTGAATTACTCAACAAGAACAACCAGCACTGAATTCATTGTACCTATACAGGTTGTAGCTGTAGGGTGAGAGTCTAAATCTATGCTAACAGCAGGGATCCTACCTCCTTAGTGTCGTCGACGTCGTCGTCGATTTATTCTATATTAGTAAAAAGACAGAGAAAGACGCCGCTTTGGCATCTGCCGGACAAGCCCCGCCCTAGAAAAGCGACGGGGAAGGAAGTGGGGGCCAGCACAAGTGACCGAAACCGCGCACGCACGGAGAAGGAGCACCCCTCACTACCTCCAGACGCTTTCGCTTCCACTTGGCCCCCTACTTTTTTGGAATGGAAGGAGTAGTGGGAGTGACTCTAATTGCGATTGGTATTGAGGGGCTCTCAACGAACGGGAGGACATAGAAAAAACGAAAAGGCGGAGTGCTTTGGTATTATCGTAGGGGTAGCGCTCTGACTTTGACGTAGCTACTAGTGCGAGTGCCCGATCTTCATAGCAAGGGGTAGCCTCTCACGGTCGGTCTGGACCCCCCCACCCCCTCTTCTCGGCCCAGAGAATTCAAAGCATTTCGGCACAGCCTCTAAAATCAAAAAAAAACATTTCCGGGAGTCCTATGTATAATGAAGAGATAGTGCAGCTGCAGCCTGAAGAACGCGTGAGTACGTACTCATGGAGAGCCTGTTGTAGAGCCTGGGCGGGGGTATCTATTTCTTTGCTGCTGGTATTTGCGCAGTGTCGTAGTCCTGGAGGACCTGTGTCAGAAACCTGCCGCAGTGCCACTGCCATTGTAGAAAGTGGGTATCTATTCATCTTCTAGGGGTAGTCTCAGTCATCAACATTATCATACGGCATGTAGGATATAATAATGTAAAGGGGGATGCGGATGTGTAGTAAAACTGGGGGCAGTGAAAAATGTTGGGAATAATAATGTACTGGGGGATAATAGTGTACTGGATTTTTGGTTTTCCTCTTAAAATCAAAAAAAAACATTTCCGGGAGTCCTATGTATAATGAAGAG
>RXOD01003861.1:0-43220 GCA_005223375.1 Amoebophrya sp. AT5.2 | reverse complement strand
GCAGCGCGCAGCAAGAATCCGGATCCTGGAGGTACTAAAATAGCCACAAACCGAGCGCGGTTCGAGACGTGGCAGGAAGTGCCGACCTGAGTTTTCGCCCAAAAAAAGCTGGATTGGTTCCCTTCGCCCCATAACGTCGCGCGTTTTGAGTACCTCCAGAATCCGGATTTTTGAGCAGGTGGCGCGGGGTTGGAAGGGCTTGACGTAGGTGACAACTCCCGCGGCGGTCCACGCAGGGAGTGAAGGCAAAAATCCGGATTCTGGAGGTACTAAAGTAGCCACATACCGAGCGCGATGCGAGACGTGGCAGTAGGTGCCGGCTTGCGTTTTCGCTCAAAAAAAGCTGGCCCGGGTTTCTTCGCCTCATATTGTCGCGCGTTTTGAGTACCTCCAGAGTCCGGACGTTTGAGCAGATGGCGCGGGGTTGGAAGGGCTTGAGGTAGGTGACAATCCCCGCGGCGGTCCACGCAGGCCCTGCCAGGGAGCGAGGGCAAAAATCCGGATTCTGGAGGTACTAAAATCGCCACAAACCGAGCGCGGTTCGAGGTGTGGCAGTAGGTGCCGACCTGAGTTCTCGGCCAAAAAAAGCCGGCTCGGGTCTTTTCGCCCCATATTGTCGCGCGATTTGAGTACCTCCAGAGTCCGGATTTTTGAGCAGATGGCGCGGGGCCGGAAGGGCTTGACGTGGGTGACAACTCTCGCGGCGGTCCACGCAGGGAGCGAGAGCAAGAATCCGGATTCTGGAGGTACTAAAATAGCGACAAACCGAGCGCGATCCGAGACCTGGCAGCAGGTGCCGGCCTGAGTTTTCGGCCAAGAAAAGCTGGCTCGGTTTTCTTCGCCCCATATTGTCGCGCCATTTGAGTGCCTCCAGAGTCCGGAACTTTGAGCAGATGGCGCGGGGTTTGCAGGGCTTGACGTAGGTGACAACCCCCGCGGCGGTCCACACAGGGAGTGAGGGCAAAGATCCGGACTCTGGAGGTACTAAAGTAGCCACCTACCGAGCGCGATTCGAGACGTGGCAGTAGGTGCCGGCTTGAGTTTTCGCTCAAAAAAAGCATGCTCGGTCTTCTTCGCCCCAACCCATATTGTCGCGTCATTTGAGTACCTCCAGCGTCCGGATTTTTGAGCAGATCGATGGCGCGGGCTTGGCAGGGCTTGTAGGGTGCAACTCTAGCAGCGGCCCAGGCAGAGCAAGAATCCGGATTAGGGTCCCAGGCACTGCATTTCCGCCCAGCATTCTTCGGCGCCCTCTCATTTCATTGCCGCGCGCTGCATTCTTTTAGGGGTGTGGCGCGGTTTGGCTTTTGCGTATGCAGAGAGGGGACCCGTCGCGCGCGCTTTTGCTTCCGCTGCCTTCCTTCGCTTCTGCTCGCCGCCGCTCTTGCGCTTGTCTGTGCTCTCTGCTCCTGCTCCGCGAGAAGAGAGCCGGCGGCCCCGGGGCTGATGAGCTCGCGAGCTGGCTTCGCATCCAGAAGCAAGAACGTCCAATCTTGAGGCGGCTCCTTCATCTGTTTCTTCGGCTTTTTTGCGTTCCTCTGGGCTTTCTGCAGGCTCTCAGATGATGGCAGCGCTTGCAGCCGATCGCTATCAGCGCCCGTTCGACTGTTGGCGGAGGCTTATGGCGGCGGTCTCCGAAAAACTTTAGGCACAGGATGGCGAAAAGCGTGCCCGAGGGTCTGGCTTTGTGTTTCTTTGTTTCCTCGCTTATATATTATACGCAGCCGCGTCCCCGTCGGTCCTCCTGGCTGTCAATGTGATCGGACTAATCGGAAGCCTAATCGGCCATCTCTTACTTGTATTGGCATAGCGCCACCGATCCAACCGCCTCACATGTTTGCAATCAGCGACAACGTCGCCACGCCGGTGGCGAACGCTAGAGCCATGCCAGCGCAGCGCGTGGGTGTATGCTTATGCTGCTCACACTTATCGCCAAACACTGCGGCGACGCCTTGCAATATATAATCATCGCGCGACGCTGTAGCACGCACACACTTTCGGCGCAAGAGCAAAGGCACACGCTCGCAGTTTCGCCGCCTGCTCCTCGTGTGCATCCGTCACCCGCAGTCGCGACGCCATCTCCATCCGTGGCAGCGCCTAGGCACGAACTGCAGCACCATGCTGCGAAGTGCAGACGCCTCCAAGCGCAAGCTAGCTACTCTGCGCGCGCATCCTATTCCCGGTCTGTAGCGGCCACGCATCGAACCAGCCACCGCGCCCGCGCCGGACCGCCAGGGCTGCAATCATTGACGAAGCCGCGCAACCTACTGGCAAACCGTCTGCGTGTCTGTGTGAAAACAAAAACGCAGCACAGCGCTTTGTGGCCACTGCTGCGCGACCTTTAGCCCACAACCGCAAGGCAAAAACTAGCCGAACCGATCTCGCGAGTGGGCTTCTTCGTTCCTTAGTTTATGACGAGCCGCGCCCTGTATGAATGCCCACGCGCTCAGAGCGTGCCTGTTAAAATTTTAGCGGGGAAACTCTCGGCATGGTGCTCGAGCTCGTGCCCATTGTCATTGCAAAGCAGTCAAAAGATAAGAAGCAGCCGCGACGCCGAGGCGGAACCATGCGGAGTGCCTAGAATCCGCACGGGATCCCGTCCATTCTTTTCAGCTGCAACGTCATGCCGACGGCTGACGCTAGACCCATGGCCGCGCAGCGTGTGCACGCGGCGCAGCGCCGTCAATTTTCAGTCGTGTAATAACTATTACACGACTGAAAATTGGCGGCATAGCGCTAGCATGGACATCGAACGGGATCGCCCAAGACCTCGCGGCGGGACTCAAATTGTAGCGCTACTACGGGGCATGTCTGGCGATCGACGGGGCTGGGGGAGTGCGCACACGACTCGGCGTCGCTAGGGCAGAGCGGAAGACTTTCGCTCCGAAGTGTGCGCGCCGATGTGGCGCCATGGCAAATTTTAACAGGGAGAGTAAGTCTCGGAATGGTGCGCGAGGGAGCTCGTGCTCGTTGTCATTGGAGGAAAGCAATCAAAAGAAGCAGCCGCGAGGCCGAGGCGGAAGGAACCATATGGCGCGCCTAGAATCCGCATGGGGTCCGGTCCGTTCTTTTCAGGTGCAACGCCATGCCGACGGCTGACGCTAGAGCCATGACCGCGCAGCGTGTGCACGCGGCGCAGCGCCGTCAATTTTCAGTCGTGTAATAATTATTACGCGATAGCATGGACATCGAACGCGATCGCCCAGGACCTCGCGGCGGGACTCGCATGGTAGCGCTATGACGGGGCTGGGGCGTGTCTGGCGATCGACGAGGTGGGGGGAGTGCGCACACGACTCCGCGTCGCTAGGGCAGACCGGAAGCCGTTGACTTCGAAGCGTGCGCGCCGATGTGGCGCCGTGTCATAATCATTACACGGCGGCACGGCGCTGCGCCGCGTGCGCGCGCTCCGTGGGCAAGGATTGGCAGCCATTGCGCTTGCCTCTGCAAGGCGCGACAGCGCGAGACACTTCGGACGCGATCTGCCAGGAATTCGCGCTGGGGTTCAAACTGTAGCGCCAGGAAGGGCCGTGTCTAGCGCTCGACGAGGTGGAGTGAGTGCCCACACGACTCAGCGCCGTGAGGGCAGAGGCAGACCGGGACGGGGGGCGTTGGCTTCGAAGTGTGCCGACGTGGCGCCGTGTAATAATTATTACATGGCGGCACGGCGCTGTGCCGGGTGCACGCGCTGCATGGGCATGGCTTGGCTGCAATTGATTCCGCTACTGGAAGGCGCGAGAGCGGTAGGCCCACCCTTCGAGCAGTTCGAACACGATCGCCCAGGACCGCGCGGCGGGGTTCAAACTGTAGCGGTGCTAGCGTCTGGGTCTGGCGGTCGACAGGGTGGGGCGAGTGCCCACACGACTCAGCGCCGTGAGGGCAGGCCGCGCGAGATGTTGGCTCCGACGTGTGCCATAGTATCGCGCAATAATTACTTATTACACGGCGGGGGCGCGGCGCTGTGTCGCATCCACGCGCTGCGTGGGCATGGCTTGGCTGCAATTCATAGCGTTTGCCTCTGCGAGGCGCGAGAGCGCGAGACACTTCGAACGCGATCGCCCAGGACCGCGCCCGCGCGGCGGGGTTCAAACTGTAGCGCTACGAAGGGGAGCGCTTGGCGGTAGACGGGGCGGGGGGAGTGCCCACACGATGCAGCGCCGTGAGGGCAGACCGCGAGTGAGGCGCCGGCTTCGAAGTGTGCCGTAGTTTCGTGCAATAATTATTACACGGCGGCACGGCGCTGCGCCGCATCCACGCGCTGCGGCTCAGTTGCGACCAAATCCCAGGGGCGTGTCTGCGGCGATCAGTAATCGAAGGAGGATCCGCGAGTAAGAAAGTGAAACACTTCGCGCGCGCTTGTCTGCCCGCCTGAAGGTTTCGAGTTGTGCCTTGCGTCGAAGGTTGCGCACCAAACAACTCGGCCGCGGAATCGCCTTGCTCGAAGATCGAGACGCACCGCTTCCCCCCACCGCATCCTTTCGCGGAGGAGAGTGAAAAAGTTTGGAAGTGCTTTGGATTCCGCTTGGATTTGCATTGGATTCTGCGTGTCGTTATTAACATCGGGGATCTTTCTAAATCAAAGGCTGGCTGATGTTCATGATGTAGATGTCAACTACTTACAGGAGCATTCTCTGAGTGCCTATCAATCTTTCTATCTTATGCTGGCAGGAGGTACCGGTGCGTGCTCTGTACCGAAACCGAGAGAATTCAGCTCAGGCACAAGACTCCTGTCGACGAGCATTAAAAAAAGCACTAATTAGTTGTAATTTTTTAGTGTTTGTCCTCTTTGTAGGAGTTTTTAGAAATCGAAGCAGCAGAATTATGGGCGAACGCTATGTCTTCGATTTGTCCGCGTGGGAGATCACAGAGCCGGACTTCGAGGCCCTCGCGCGGCAATTTCTGCCGACTGAACGATGTGAAAAGGCACTGCGTTTTGTCTTTCTTGATGACCGAAAGCGCGCATTTGTATCGCATATGTTGCAGCTAAAACTGGCCCGCGACGCAATCCGGCTGGAGCGATGGATTGAGAAGAGAATATCTCCATCCGGCGACGGCAGCGCATCGAGCGCGGGCAGAAGACGAACTACGACGGAGCATTCACACTTGATTGAGGCGGTAAGGCACTACTACGCGGAGTCGACCCGACCCGACGAGATGGAGCGCATACGCAAAATCGAGGACGGCGTAGTTGAAGGTGAAGCTGAAGAAGGGCCGCATCAAGAGATTGAGATTTCGCGGACCAGTTGGGGGAAGCCATTTTTGCGCAGGCCGGTGTTGCGCCACACCAATTTCAACTTCAACGTGAGTCACGAGGGCAGGTATGTGGTGGGGGTGTCGGACC
Source organism: Amoebophrya sp. AT5.2 (assembly GCA_005223375.1). NCBI lineage: Eukaryota > Dinophyceae > Syndiniales > Amoebophryaceae > Amoebophrya > Amoebophrya sp. AT5.2. The sequence continues at coordinate 37,882 of RXOD01003861.1, read as the reverse complement.
ACTTTGGTACAGTTGGAGTGGACGTCGCGGCGCCAAAGCGCTGGCGAAAGTGGAGATCACCTATGGCGGCACCGGAGACCGCTCCACCAAGATCAGCAACTGGAGCCTGTTGTCGTGCTGGCACAAATAACAATGAACTACCCGCCGGGACGGCCGAGGAGCTGGCAGAGCTGCGGCGCGACTTCAAGGCGTGTCTCACGCGAGCGGAGTGGGATTCGATCGCGAGCGTGCTCTCTTCAGAAGAAGAAAGCGAGAGCCTCAGCGGGCCCGCCACAGCGCAGCAGGTTGATACAGAACACACGCGCGTTTACAGTGCGTTCATGCGCATCTGGAGCCTCAAAGAGAGCTTCGTAAAAGCGCGAGGAGACGGCTTAGGGTTCGAACTGGGAAATTGCGAGTTTGCACTCGCGGCGGCCGTGGAAGATGGCGAACCGGTGTTGCGGAGCGTGCTGGGAGAGGAACTTTCGCAGAGGGGATCATCACTGGACGCGTGGCGGTTTTCCCAACACGCCCTTCCGTCAGGCCATTGGGTATCTGTCGCACGCGGGCCATTCTCTTGCATTCAGGAAGACGCAGAGACTGACGTCGGCGAAAAATCTGCAAAGTCACGCTTCGTGAAGCGAAATTTTTCGGCCGAAGACTGGAACGCCGTTCTGGATCTACCAATGCCTGACTTTTTCACAGAACTAACACTTGACGACCTTCTACCTCTAAGCTGCAGCGGATATTGAATACCAATACAACGCGATTGAGGATCAGCGAGCACTGCGACAAGAAAATTGCTTCATCTGCGAGGTCTGCGACTCTGTCTTATTCGAAATCGAATTCAAAGCAAAAGACCACTCAGAAGAACTCCGAGTCCGACACGCACACGGAGAGATTCATTTGATTTTGATGTGCAGGTGACGGGGCTGTGTTCACTGTACAAAAAGCCTCTGTTCGTCGTACGTTCGTTCTGATACGTCCTGTAGTAATGATTGAATCGGTAGTCCATGACATCTATCGTGCACGTACAACACCTGCTCATTCGTCATTGTCGTTGATCGATTTCGTCCGTCGTCCGTCGTGCTCCTGAAATGAGACGATGTTGGCCATTCGTTGTTTTGCTTTCACTATGAACGTTTCCGTATGTGTATCCATCGTACGCTTGACCTTCGTGATTTGTACCTTGGCTGATGTGCTGTGTGATCCTGATGCTGAAGTGTGAGCGTGGTGCTGAAGCATCAAAGAGTGCTGTACGTTTAGTTATTATTGCATACTCTTACAACTCATGATCATTTTTTTTATTTTTTCGTTGTACTTGTTCCTCAGATCGCAGGCAGGTCGAGTTTCGTTATTTCGTGGCTCCGATCGGTCCCCACCCCCCAGCTGATCGTCCCCGACTAAAGAACGCTCGAAAGTGGTGGAAGTCACTACTTTCGAAGATCGCGAGCAAGTGCGTGTTATTCCAATCTCTCTCTCAAACTAATCGCCCCACCAGCATGCTCTGGCCTTCGTGTGGTCCGGTAGCTGTGGCAACTTGGCGCGCGGGGGCAACGGCAACCCGGGTGCTCGCGTTTTCCGCGCTTTCTTCCCTGCAGCCCTACGTGGCAGAAGCGGCGGCTCCTGCTAAGGCCGGCGGGCAGGGACTCCAACATCACCCTCAAGCTCGGGGGACTTTGCTGGGAAGCAAAGGACCCGCGGCTGATGCGAAGCAAGATTCGCAGGCCCCGCCCAGCCCCGCAAGTAGACAGTTTCTTGCCGTCAAGGATGGGAAAGACGCTCCTGCTCCAGGGACAAAAAAGCTGGCGCAGGTGCAGGGAGTTGACGCCGATCCGAAACGAGTGGCTACGACGCAACACGGGCCGGTGGCGGTGGCACAGCAAGAGCAACCCGAGGAGCGCGGGAACGTGGTTGACCCGAAGACGACGGATGTTTACAAGCAGCGGATCTTCCTTGGGATGGCCTCGTTCCGCGATCCTCGGTGCGCGAAAACGCTCGTGAACGCCGCGCGGAACGCGAAGCACCCGGAGCGCATCGTCTTCGCGGTCGTGGAAGAGAACGACCGCAAGCCGCAGCACAAGAACGAGGAATGCGTCCCGAACTTGCGCCCGAACTCCGAGGAGGAGAAACAGGGCCTCTCGGACGCGGACCGGGCGTTCTGGCGGGCCACGATTGACGCAGAAACACAGCTCCGCGTGAACAACACCATCACGGCCGATTGCGCAGCGGGGTGCGCGGATGCGCGCAGCCACCTGATGGCTCTGTACGAGCAAGACGAAAAGGAAAATCGCGTGCCGTATTTTTTGCTGACCGACCCGCACGTGTTTTTCACGCACCACTGGGACGTGCTGCTCGTCAACATGATCGAGGGCGTGGACGAAAACGGCGACCCCCTCCCCATCGCCACCGACCAGCAGATGTCCGAGCATGGCGGGCTCTTGCCGCCGGGGGTTCTGCCGAAGGGGTTCAACCCTCGGAAGTCCGTGTTTACGGCCTACCCGAACGACAAGCACGAGCCCGAAGGAACGGGCGAACGGCAGGGGGAGTTCGCGAGAGAGCAGGTGCCCGTTATCAACGAAGTGTATTACATGGACCAGGAGACCATCATGCAGGCAAGCGTGGGCTGCACGATCCAACCAGGAACGTACGCCGCAAGCCGGACCCTGGGCGGAGGACTTCTGGCCATGCCAGGAAAAGCGCTCACTGACGTACCGCTCGACACCCATATGCAGGGGCTTCACCAGGTAGAATGACAAGAATGAAACTTTTTGTGTTCAATCATCTCAGTTGTTTGACCACTTGAAAAACAGTATACAGGAATGTAGATGAAGAACTTTTATCTATCCCTACCAACCTTCGCCACCACACGACACGACAGGGCGAGGAGGTTCTGTGGGCTGCCCGCCTCTGGACGACTGGGTACGACCTGTACGCCCCGACCTACAACTTGCTCACGCATGACTACCACCGCAAACCGGGCGACCCCAACGACGTGCCAGTGCTCCCCACGACAGCGGCCATGATGGAAAACAGCGGACGCGCCAAAAAGAAGGTGAAGGCGCTGCTATCGGGCGACAATGAGAACAGCTTGGCGAAGGAAAGCATCGAGCTCGGCTTCGGAATGGGAACGCAGCGGAGCCTAAGCGATTTTTTGCACAACTGGCTCAACTTCGACACGGAGCCCGGGCGCGCGGCGCCGGTGGGCGAAAAGGCGAAGAAAGCGGCACAGGAGAACTGGACGAGGAAAGACGGCGTTTGCCCCGATGCTGGCATCCTGCACACAATCTGGCCAAAACTGCCGACAGCAGCCACAGCCGAGCGCAAAGTCGGAAGTGGAACGAAGCAAGAGGAGAAGTTCAAGGCCTCGCAATATCCACCGTTGCTGTACGCGGGCGCTGCAATCATTGTGGGTGTGCTGGTGTCAGCCTTTCTCGGCGCGGTGTGGCTGCCTCACCAAAGAACGGGACACCAGAAATGATCGATGTCTTTTTGTCACTGCACCTGAAGATGAGCACAATCCAGGGCACGACGTGCAGTAACAGAAAGCGCGAGGAGCTAGACAGAGGCTGTATCCGATCGATGGTGGAAATCACTGTAAGTTTGTACTTGCTTCAAGTTTAACCGTACTTGCTTCTATCTATCATCTTTTTTTCATCTGCTTTGCCCCTTCGTTGTTTGTACTAAAATGAAATACAACAGTGATAAGAAGTTGAAGTAGACCCAACGAAAGTAATCCAGGGCGTGGCCTCCCCTGGTTGTCATTCTCTATATTTTTCTTTAGAAGCACTACAGGTACTAGATCCCACGCCCCGGCCAAACAGGTCGGTGTAGAACAAGCGACGAGCGAATACGATGAAAAGACGTCGTATATTCTCTTGATGTTCATCTTCATGCTTCGAACAAGAGTAACAAAGAACCAGTGCCGATTTCATTTTCTGCCAGCACTCGTATGATTCATAGACAGGATCAATGGAATTGGAAGGATTCTTTTTACTTCGAGTGCGGAAAGTTATGAAGGGATGTCATAGATATCGTACCCCCAGGCCGACAATGAGTTGATCATCGGGATCTCAAACATAAACTCTGACACTGAAGGAAGACGAATAATTACATACATAGATCGTGCCCCAATTTTCAGATCGTGGCCGCCCAGTTCTGTTACTGGTGATAGACCGCATGCGTGGTCGTTTCCGATTCCGTTCTGTTGCACAAAATTTTGACTTTTTACAACCGTACTCGAATTGTGGTGGAACTGAACGAAGATGGATCCTCGTCTTGCAACATGTGGTCATAAGATTTTCTTCTTCGAGCGAAGTCGCCACCTCCAGCAGAAAACGATGAAACAGGATCGCTTTGTTTGCTGAACAAGATGCTTAAGATAGTACCGTATCCACAGAAGTTCACTGTCTGACCTCATGGATTAATCGAAGATTCCGATTGCAAATAAGTACTCATAAATATAATTTTTGTTACTCCTCGTCCTCGGCAGCTGCGACTGCAGCTGCCTGGATCGATAGACTCATTATAGTTTTACAAAATGGCCCGGCGAACGGGAAACGGCGCCAGCCCGCAAACGCGCCCTCCGTGGCGGGACGACGACGAGAGGGCTCGCTACACTACTTTTGTCCACAACACTGTGAGCAGAATGCGCGAGGTCGAGCCAGGGCTCACGCCACTGCAGCACGCGAACTCCAAGTGCATGGAAGTTCTGCTGCAACTGGAAAAGAAGCTGAAGGACCACTCTCAAAAGAAAACGTGGCAGCACGACAAGCGCGGGAAGCACGGACAGCAAATCGAGAGCATCGCCGGATGCGTGCTGGGAATATTGGAAGATGCTCGACGACGCCGTGATGCAGTAGATGCTGATGAAGTAGTTGTCGTCGAACTCGGCGCTGGGAAGGGGCTGCTCGGACAGGTGATTTCGGAGCTGGGAGACCTACCACTCACTGTGGTGGAGCGACGCGAGGTGAAAACCGGAAGCTTTGTTCCGGAACAAGCAGCTGGAGAGACAACAACTGCCGCAGTTCGAGGATCCCCTGCTGGAGCTGCCAGGGAGGAGAAGGATGGCGCGCAGGCCGGTGATCATGTTGTGTGTCCGCCCGTGGAGGATGCGATGCCAATGCGGATGCCACCACGAGGACGTGACGCGGACATCAATGCCAACTTGGACGAGGACCCAGTTGATGTTGAGCAAGATGATGAGGATCCGCTGTTTCCACGGGAATTCCCGTCCAGCATGCGCCTCCACAACGGCCGCATCACCGCCGACATAGCTGACGTGGATCTTGCGAGCCACCTCCCTGGACAGCGGACCAAGGCCGTGCTGCTCGCGAAGCACCTCTGCGCGAACGCCAGTGACCTCGCGACGAAGCTCGCCGCCGACCTGCTGGAACAAAACAAGCTCGCGCTCTTCGCGTGCGCGCCCTGCTGCCACCACAAAGGGCTGGAGTACGGGGACTACGTGGGGCGGGGGGAGTGGTGGGAAGGAAGTTTGGGCTTCACGGAGCGCGAGTTCGCATTATGCCGGCAGCTCATCTACCTCAGCAAAGTGCCCACGCTGCACGCCTCCACCTGTAGGAGGTGGCGCCTGCGACACCTCTTTCCGGACGTGGCCGAGCTAAAGGCGCTCGGCATCCTGGCGCGCCGGGTAGTGGAGGAAGGCCGGCTGCAATACCTGAAAAAACGGATTGGTTGTATAGAGAAATGTGGTGCGTCGTCGCCACCTCGTCCTCTGGAGATCGACGTGAGTGTGGTGCAATACTGCATCGAGTCGGTGTCGCCGGATAACCTGCTACTGCTGTGCGCGCCAAAGGGGAGCATGTCTTTGGTCGTAGACCCGCGTTTCGCAGACGGTGCGGCCGGAGCGACGTCGCTGGAGGGACTCTTGCAGTCTAAAGAGATTGAGCAGGAACGACGAGATCAAGAAAAAGAATTATGCGAGCAGCAGGAGCAGCAGCAAGTGCTCATGACACTCGTAGCGGAGGCAGTCACAGCCTCCCAGCCGCAGAAAATCTGCGAGTTCTTACTGGAAAACAGGGAAACTCACTTCCCCTCGATCACGGGAGTGCATGTCTGTGATCTTCCTTTCCTCCAACACAGCAAGAACGAAGCTGATCACGTCGACTCTTCCAACAGGAGGATGAATTCGGGTTCGGCAAAGAATGGGATGCAGGGTACGGAGCACCGGCAGTTACTGATTTCATCTCTAGATGCGGTCCAGACCTGCGCGGAACTGAAAAACAGTCCGATCCTGAGCCCGCTCATTGATCGCGTTTTTCCGCACGACACCACATTTGTCGCGCCGTCAAGTTCAGGGCCGAGCTCAGTATCGGTATCCAGCACTCTCGCTTCTACGACCGCTGCGAAGCCGGACCTCGACACGACGACGCCAAGAGCTCTACCTTGTCCCGCAGCTGAATTTATGACGCGGTGGCTACGTGCTCAGGTGGCTTCACTCCTCCCGCTGCCACGTTTACGTGCGTCCGCGGAAGACACTGATACAACGAGACCTCCACGGGATGATGTTATTCATCTGAAGTGCTCTGTCCAGCCTCGAAGACTGCTGCCTGACGTGCTGGCGGTAGTCGAGGAGTACATCAGGAAGGAGCAGAGCAATCGCACCAGCGAGCAATCGATGAGCGGCCGAGGGGGCCAACAAGAGCAGCAACATCGACTTCATCCTCAGCTCCAACTGTCTCCCAGCATCGATTCCTACACTCACACCTTGTGCGTGGCTGCCTGGCGCGGCATGGGCTGCGAGACGACATTCGGACTGGGTTTGTTGGCCCGGGACAGCTTTGACGCCACAATGTTTTCACCAGACACGAGGGTTACGAAGAAGGAACACCGGTGCTGGAGGTATCGACTGGTGGAGTTACGAAGCAGAGCAGAGAGTAACGAGAACCACCCGCTCGAAGCGGCATTGGCTGTGGATATTAAAAACTGCGATCGGGGGAAAGTAAAAGATGGGGCACACGTTCGTCGCAAGCCAAAGATTCTCTTCCTCGGCGACGCGGCCGAATACGAGCAGCTCGCCCAATCGGCAGAATGGAAGGGCTACGACATCAGACACGAGCGGATTCCCTTTCGTCCAACACAGAAGGGCGTCGAAGAAAACGGGGGACAGAAGCAGCTGGCGGAATTAGAAGAAGCGGGCGCAGCAGGCGGTGGAGGCGTGGTGGAGGGGGAGGGCATACGGAGAGGTCGAGAAATAGTTGAGGCGAGAAGTGCATTTGCGGCTACATCTACGAGCTTAGACGAGGACGATCGAGAAGTAGATGATGTCGCGCTCATTCTGGTTGACGCCGGCCGCCGCGAGACCTGGCAGAGGCAGGTCGAAGCGATTGCCTTTGCGAATCAAAGAAGGCATGGCATCATGGGTAGGCGTACGGCGCAGCGGGCACGACGAGACGGGCAACAGATGAAACAAAACCAGACGAACCAAGAACAAGAGAAAGAACGCAACATCCCCATGATTGGGCGTGTATTTGCATCCGACGCCTCGAAGTTCGAGATCAGGAGGCATCTGAAGCAATGGTGCACCGCGGTAGCGGGTAGAGTCCAGTTCGAACTGAATGAGCACAAGCGGGGCTCGCGCGTGGAAGTTCTGCATCTGCTCACTGATGCCAAACTGGAGCGCACCCTTCTGATTGCATGAGATGAAGTAAAGTTGCGCTCTAACGAAAAAAGTTGTGCGTAGTAGCGATGAACTTCAAGTTCTAGCCCCGCCCTCCCCAAGCGCAAGCCCCACGACGAAGGCCGCCGCTACCGGGGCTAGCTTGCTCCTGTTCGTGCTCGTGCAGTCGTTCCGCGAAGTTCATCAGTTTTGCTGGTCTGCGATCACGAGTGCACGAGGCGCAAAGTAAGAAAGCTCAAAAGTTCAAAAACAGGCTTCCTTGATCACCATCTTCACTGCGAAGGCAGGGTCTTCTGGATCTCCATCTCCTGCATATCCATACCAGATCCTTCCATTCGCATGCTGATGCTTGTTCTGGTTATTTGTCAGTTGAAGTTGTGCTATCTTCTCTTCAATTACTTTTACCACGAATTTCATTTTCAGTTTATACTTGCCTTCACAGGAGGCGCGATAGTACAGCGACACAGCATGTTCATGACGACAACGCTACGCGACTACGACCACTTCGACTTTTCTCGAGCTTTACACGCGTAGCCGAAAGAGCTAGCTCACTTCGCGAACATGAACATGAATGTGAACGGGTCTTGGTCCTCGTCCGCAGGGGCCGGACCGCGCCGCGGCAGCAAAGGCGGAAAGGGCAGCAAAGGCGCGTCAGGCGGCTATCCTATTCCTACCTATGACCAACACCAACTCCAACGGCAACAGCCGGCCGCACAACAAGCACAAGCTGCTCGCAAGCCGCGCATCGAGTATCCATCGACTGCGTTTATGCAGTACCCGACGAGTCGACAGGCATTTTTCAACAACCTCGCGTCCGCCTTGCAAGAATTGGGCGCGCTTCCGCCAGACGGGTTCGGCGGCGACGGGCGCGGCGTGTCTGCAGCAGGTGCCGCAACTGGCGAAGTGATTCCTGAGGGCGACAACCTGCTCCAGAGCGGAGGTGCGCCGGCCGAAAGCACGAGGACGCTGTCCGAAAAAGGTGCCTACTTTCTTTAATCTCTGAGTGACACGACTGACTCTGTTTTTTTTTGTATGCTTCTCGTCGACGCGGCGTCATCGTGATAGATCAACATGAAAACTTCCCGAGACGAAAACGATATGACCAGGTAAGGAAAAGATGCGTGCGGCAATTTCTGCGGCCACCAGCATCGACGAGCTGAGCGAGCTGGACGATGCCCTGAATTCAGGCGATATCGACGAGCATCTGATCGCTAAGCTCGGACTCACCGACTCTGATTTCGAAGAGGATGACGACGACGACGACGACGCTGATGATGCGCTTCCGAAGCCAGATATTCCAGATGGATCTTCGTCCGCGAAGGGCGGCAACAGCGCAGAACCTCCTGTTGCACCAAAGAAAGTCGAGTATGTCCCGCTATCCGCACTGGGCATTGCACGCGTGAAAAGCGCGATCGACACGGTCGAGACGCTCGAAGAACTCGACGCGTTAGAAGAAGCGCTAAAATCGGGTAAGATCGAGCGCGGGGTCGCGGAGAAACTCGGAATTGTCGAAAAGAAGGCTCCGGAGGAGCAGAAGCCAGTCGAGGATAGCGAGCTCTTGAAGAGCATTCTCGGCTCGAAGAAGGCCGGAGCCCCCGGAGCAGGCCTCCAAAACGGCAAGAGAGGCGCGTCCGGGGCAGCGGCCGCGGCAGCCGGGGGAGGCGAGGATGCCAATGCGAGCGCCAAGGCCGCAAGCGCAGCGATGACGAGAAGTAACAAGAACGTCAAGTTTGAGCCGCCTCCCAACGATAACAACGCGTGGGCGGGCGCAGCCTTACCTTCAGTAGACAACATCATGCAAGTGATCACAGCTGGTGGGAAAAAGAAGAAAAGTAGCAGCAAAAAGAAAGACGATGGGAACTACGAGGATATCAATAACGCGAAACTCAATGAAGATGTTGACGACGATGATTTAGAAAGCGCGGACGGCGAGGACGAAGATGAGTGGGAAGCAGAGGCGGAAGAGGAGTATGATCCCTTCAATGAGAATGCGGAGGATCCGTACGAGGACGAATTCGAGGAGGAGGACGTCGATGCCTTCGAACAGGGCCAAGGCGAACATGTGGGGAGCAACGGGCGGGTGTCGCCAAGATATTCAAATGGTGATCGCCGAGCGAGCGTTACGCCGCGAGCGCGGAAATCGAAATCTTCCGGATCGCCACCAGGTGGGGGAGGTGACCAGCGGAACGCGGCTGCCGCGGGTGCAAAATCCTCTTCTGCCCAACAAGCACTGAATGAGGACCTGGAGTTGGCTGATCTGGACGAAGATGCTGGCGACCAACATCAACAGACAAAGCCGCGAGCGCAACCAGAAAGGAGCAACCCGAAAGGTGCAGTCGCAGTTGCGAAAATCACCATTTCGTCGGGCGATTCGCAGCACGACCTGGCATCCAACAGTGCCGCCCTGGACTTGGGATTGGGGCTACGGGATCTCACTACCGGGACGTCGTCGTCATCGACCGCGCCGTCGCGCAGACAGCAGCACGATTCTGAGCCTCAGCATGGCGGCGCAGCAGAAGTAGAAGAGATAGGCCGAAATGAATCTGCCGACGGTGAAGCTGCGGCCGCTGCAGAAGATAGTGGATTTCCGGCTGCGAAAAGGCAAAAGCGTGCATCTGGATCTGGGAAGACAACAGACGCCGCAGACGGAGCAGCCGCGACCACCAAGCGCGCCAAGCCGATGCGCAACAACGCATTCTGGCAGGCATGGACCAGTCTGATGCGGCGAACGCGGAAACATGCGGACTTCCAGCGGTTCATCTCGCCGCCCTTCGGTTTTCCGCTCCCCCGCGGGTGGAAGCGCGCGGAGGAGCCGGTCGTGTCAGGAGCCTGCGACAGCTGCCGCATACTCGCGATCCACACGTCCACCGTGTATGTGGGCGACATCGAAGTGGGGTTCGACCCCAGGAGTCTGGCGCGCGTGACCATAGTGGAGCTCGTCGGGGGGAAAACTGGAGGAAAACAAGAGCAAGAGAAAGAGGACCAGCCGCGGGTAGCCGGAGAAGCAGGAGCAGAACAGGAGCATCGCGTGCTGCTGGACGTTTTGGTGAAGCCCTCGCTCCCGATTCTGGACATGCGCACCTACCAGACGGGTCTCGTCGAAAGCGACTTGCTCGATCGCGGGATCAGCCTGAAGGAAGCGCGCAAGCAGGTTTCCGACTTGCTTGCCGAGGAGCAGACCATCCTGGTCGGCCACTCCCTGCACCACGCGTCGCTGGCGCTCCGGCTCTGCTTCTCCATCTACATGGTGGACGTGGCGCTGTTGTTCGAGGTTTCCAACAAGAAGCACCAGTTCCACAACGTCCGCTCGCTGGCGGAAATGCTTCTGGGGAGAGGAGAAATCCGTCCAAACGAATCGGACTGGGAGGAGAACCACCTCGATCCTATCCGGAAGTGCGTGCTCATACTGAAAATTGCGCACAAGGAAGCGAAAAGGTGCCGCAGATGGCAAGAAAAACAGCAGCGAGAAGATGAGAAGAACAAGATGGAAATTGAGCAGGAAGAACGCCAGTCTTCAGTAGATCCACAACCGCTCGCCTGGCCGGCGACGCAATACGGAAGGATCCTCAAGGTGCAGCACATCTCGCGGGAGTTCCGACGGGGCACAGCGCGCAAGAACGCAGCGATGCAAGCGGTGATGCGCATTTTCGCGCCGCGCCGAGTGGAAGTCGGCCCACTCGTGTGGAAACTGAATGAACAGGATCCGAGCGACTGGCGCGCCGAATGCTTCGTCAAGTTCGAAGACAAAAAGCAGCGCGACGACGCGTATCAATGATGTTACTTTCTATACTAAGTAAAGTAGAAGTTATATAACTAAGAGGCCGTCCCCCAGCACGATTTTTGCACAGCATTACGCTGGCGAAAAAGCAGAAAATCAATCCCTCCGTACCTATGGACGCCCGCCCCCCCTTTTTCCCGAGACCCGCGTGGCGCTTTGGAATCTCTCCCAGCCCTCGGTGAAGGTGATCGCCGTGGTCCGCGTGGCTTCATCAAAGCAGTGACGATACAGATGCTGTCAGCACATGCAGCGTGTTTCCTTTCACTTGCGTCGCATCTACCTCGTACATGCTTGGAGGGAGCCTGTGCCTGCATCGAGATCACGCTCAGCGAGTGCGGGCGGCGGCGCGCGCGCAAAAATAATAAAAATTTAAAATTAAAAAAAAAGAAAAAATGTAAAGGTGGATGATACGGTTTGAAGTGATTGCTTGTAATCACAGAATTGAGTGTGGCAAAACTACGCGTGATACGGTTTCAAACAGCGCCACATGTGACGCGCGTGGATGTGGTTGTAATCATAGGAATTAGCTGGCGTATGTTGTTTGTGATACGATTTGGGACAGCATCACATTCGAGTAGAGCTCCAAAATTGAAAAACTTATGGTTTCAAGAAGGTCTGCTGATGCTTGTTGTAGTCACAGAATGTGCTGGGATGGTGCTGCGAGTGATATGGTTTTGAACAACACCACATGTGATGCGCTTGGGCGTGTAATGGTTGGAATTTGATGGACTACTTTGTTTGTGATATGGTTTGGGACAGCATCACATGTGATGCGCATGGGGGTGCCAATCATCACAGGAGCTAGTGAAGAGAGGCCCTCGGTGATACAGTTTCAAAGAGCGCCACGCGTTTGGAACCGTATCACAGGCAGCTGCTCCGCGTTGAGACTTGTGATTACAAGCACCCCCAAGCAGCACATCCTCCTCGCACCTATTGAATAATTCACGTGCGTCAAAGGGAAAAAATCAACTCGTGTAGTGGTCACGCACGTCGCGGCCCAGCCGCAACCACGGACCTCCAGCGCCCAGGTTCTGGCGCGTGTGTACGGACAACTTCCACTTTTTACGCCACAGGTTTGAGCTGCTCTCTGCCACCACCGACGTTTTTCTGGACTGGAAGCAGCACAACGATAAGGGGAAGGGCAAGGATGGCAAGAAGGGCCGCGGCCGAAACCGGGCCTCGACGGAACCGCGGTTGTCCGACCTGCTTTCCGAAACCGCCGTGATGAACTCGTTTTCCATTTTTGGTCTCATTGTGGGCGCGCGACTGCCCCGACACAATTACACCAACGAGGTGCTGGATTTCGGTTTCGTTTCCTTTCTGCACAAGAACGACGCGCAGAGGGCCGTGAAGGAGGGCGTGGTGGGGCTGAAGGTGACGACAAAGGTGCAGGTTCCGTGTCGCGCGAAGTTGGCAAAGAACGCAGACCACGACAAACGGGTGCCCGTCACGCTTGACATTGGAAAGTGGGAGAGTGGTGAGAGCGATCCGGGTGGCGGCTTCTTTGACGAAGAGGCGGTGATGGAAGGACTGGTAGACTGGCTGCACGTGACGCGACGCTGAGAACGAGGAGAGGACTTCTACCTTACTGCCGCTGGTGTGCTCACTTGTAAGTGTAGCGAAGCAATTTTGTCAGTCTCAGTGTCGTTTGCGCCTTCTATCTCCAAAACCAGCACGAATGAGAATGAGTACGTACCGTAGATGCCATTCTACTGAGTCTGTATCTGAACATCAAGATTTTTCTTCGTTCCAAGAAAAACAAAGCCAAGCGGGAAAAAAAGCAGCAGGTGAGACTGCCATCGCGCTCCTTTTCAGCAATCTCCTGCGCGTCCTCCAACTTGGATCGTATGGAACTGGGCTATGAGCCACGTCGTGACCGTTCTCTCCTCCGACTTTGCCACGTGAAAGATGTCCCTCCATTCAGAATGCAAGAATGTGATCTTACAGCTACTCTTGCGAAATAAACCAAACTACTGATTCAATGGTTCGGCGCGAAGAGGCCACGTCGCATGTTGCTCCATGTCGATTTATGTCGATCCTCGTGCGTTCCAACATCGTGAAGCAGTGCAGAAGCTCAGCGGTTGCCGTTCTTCGCTCCTTTGGCGCCGGTGCATGCATTTTGGAAGGGCTTTAGCCTGCGGCAGCAAACGAACTGAAACTGATTCTTTTAAAACAAGGCGAGGTTAGTACCAAGCCGCATAATCGTCAACAAACAAGGCTGAAGCAGACGCGACCCTCATCCTCGAACCGCTCCCACGATGTGTTGCAGACGACTCCTATATTTTTACCACCTTTAAGTGAATTTCTTCAATTTTGATTCGTATCTTTTTTGATCAAGTCACTCATCACAAAGTAGTTGGACTTGGAATATATTACCCTTCATCTTCTACAACCTCATACTTGCTTCACGACGTCGCACTCCCGCACGACAAAAATGTCGATCGATCCAAAGAAGGTGGCCGAGCTGAAGCAGTTCGTCTCTGTGCTTGAGGCACAGCCGGCCCTCCTCCACCTGCCCGAGCTCGCTTTTTTCAAATCCTACCTCACCAAGATGGGCGCCAGTGTGCCGGAAAAAAAGGCCGACGGCGCCGCGTGCGGAGGGGGTAAGCTAGTTAATTCTTTGTTGATCATGATCTGGATTATAACGGGTGCGGGCAAGGGCGTGGATAGCTCTCGCTCTCCTGATGTGCCGCAGCTGTAGGAAACGAGGAATAAGTAGACTCAGGCGGAGTCATTCATGAGCACGATGTAGATCCATTGTTCTGAATGCACCGACATACGAAAACTACTGCACTTCTGCAACGAACTGTATGTGTATACCCTATCCACTCGACACTGGCTCCTAGGTTCCTGCTGTCCTCCGCCGAAGTTTGATCCCTCTGAGCGCGGCGGCAAGTCTCCGGAGAGCAAGAAGAAGGAGGACCCGCCGGAAGAAGTCGTCGTGGAGGAAAGTGAAAGCGAGGAGGACATCGCGGACCCGGAATCCGACGGAGAAGAAGACCCGCAACGGCTGAAGGAGGAGACGATCGATTTGCCGGCCATGGGCCCGGAGGGCGAAAAGGAGCTCACCGACGAGGAAATGGACAAACAAGGCGAGCTCAAGGGAAAAGCACAGGAGCTCCTCGAAGACGGAGACTTGGAGAAAGCGGTACTGAGTGTGATATGGCGAAGTTCATCTCACTTCAGCTCTCGCTATCTGAACGTAGGGGCATGAGCACAGCACATGACACCAGTGTCACTGTACTAAGTAGAGAATGTTCATGTTGCCCATACCGACAACCGACGTCCACGTCGATGAATCTGATACATCTTCTACAAGTTGTACAAACAACATACAAGCTTTCCCACCGCTGAAAACCAGATTTCCACGTTCACCGAGGCGATTCAGATCGGCAACGTGTCGGCGATGATGTACTCAAAGCGGGGGGACATGCTGTTGAAAAACAAGCGCCCGAAGGCTGCGATTGCGGACTGCACGAAGGCTCTTAGTCTGAACCCAGACTCCGCGAAGGCCTATCGCATCCGCGGCCTGGCCTACCGAAAGCTCGGCAAGTGGAACGAGGCCCATGCGGATTTGGAAACCGCACAAAAAATCGACTTCGACGACGGCACAGAAGAAGCGCAGAAATTCGTCGCCGCAAAGTGGAAAAAATACGAACAGGTATAGTTGTACTTGCACTACAGCTTCTCGTGGCAGGGATGATGCATCTACGCCTACGCGGCTGCTGTCTGTGCTGTCGCGGCTCGAAATCTTCGAAAGTTTGGCCTTAGTGCAAATATTGAAGCAAATATCACTTCTCTTCAACGTCGACCAGGTCCGCACAGCCCAGCGTCTGCAGAAGGAGCGTAAGGCGCAGAAGAGCCGCGAAAAGCAAATCAAGAAACGCCGCGAGGAGAACCGCAAGGCCCAGGAGGCACAAAAGAAGCGCGAAGAGGAGGAGGCGCAGAATGCTTCGATGGGTGGCGGCATGCCCGGCGGATTTCCGGGAGGAATGCCGGGCGGAATGGGCGGTATGGGAGGCATGCCGGGCGGTATGGGGGGCATGGGCGGGATGCCGGGTATGGGCGGAATGCCGGGGATGGGCGGGAAAGGGGCGGGAAAGGGAGGCATGCCAGGTAAAACCTTCACCTTGTTTTGTTCGTTTTCGCGCCATCGTAATCGCAACTCTTTCTGCTGGTGATAACATGCGGCCCCACTTTGTGAATGTGATGTTCATGAAGATCACGGTCCTTGTTCCTCTGGCACCTGCCGTTAGGTCAGCTCGTAGGTGCTACCACAAATGAAACCAACAGCACCTGAATTTCGATCAGTGGACTCCCGCACAATATACCATCTTCACTCAGATATTTCCTCCCTGCTTTCCGATCCGGAGATGATGGCTGCCATGAGCAATCCGAAGATTATGCAGGCCCTGCAGGAGTGTATGGGCAATCCTGCGGCCTTCGCCAAATACCAGAACGACCCGGAAGTGAGCGGCTTCATGGCCAAGATGATGGGAAAGATGGGGGGCATGGGTGGTATGCCGGGCGGCATGGGAGGCGGGATGCCGGGCGGCATGCCCGGCAGCGGGGAAAGCTCCGGAGCGGATGAGCCAGATTTCGCGAACGTTGAAGAATGCGACTGAAACGAATCATAAGAATTCACCATCTACTCAGTTGTTTTCACGAAGTTCAAAATTTTTACTGAATCAGAAGACGACACAGCTCTTCAGTGCCTTGTTCTTTCAAGTAGCTACAAAACGATAACAATGATGAAGCGAATGCGGAACTACGAGAAGCATCATGCTGCGTCGGCAGTTCTTTGGCTTTTCGTAGGGGCGGGAAAACTACTGGAGATACCAACATCGTGTTTCCAAATAAAGCATGTTGGCAAGTAGGCGAGAGCGCTTGCCTCATCGTCCATACTTACACTTGAAGATCCCTTGTTGTGGCACCACGAAGAAAAACACTTTCTGCCCACATATCTTGACGTCCATAATGACCATGCGAATCATTGCGGGTGTCCTCGCGCCGTAGCATCATCGCTCTGCACTTCACAAAAACCACGGCAGCGAGGCATGTTGCAGAGACCACGACAGGCACATTTTCAAAAACACGAGGCCAATACAGACCATATGCCCAGCAACACCATTATGTTTGTATGAGAACGGAAAAGGGACAAACCACTTCAGCGGCACGACCGACTCCTGCACTATCGGCGTGGCTTGCTTCATCTCGTCCGGTGAGGCGGCCGTCAAGGATACGGAAATTAGACAGGCGAAACATCAAGAGGTTGATCTCGATCATCGTGCGTTGAAGAGAAAAGAGTGAAGTGGGCGCCCCTCTCGCAAACCGGATTTCTCGCGGTCGCTATTCGTGAGCCTGAGGGACGCATCCTCGCACGTGGACGTGATGCATCGTCTATTACTCCTCGTCCTTCGTAAGAAACGCGCGAACGTCTTCGAGCCTTTCTTCTTCTCGTGCTGGTCATCGTCATACTAGAGAAAAGCGTATATAACAATAAGATAAGAAAAGTAACTAAAGTAATTAGAAGTAGCTAGAGCTAGACCGAGACCCAATCTATCCTATTTCTAAAAGCGGGCTACTAGCAGTTGTAGTACTACTCCTTTGTTATTCTTAGGCTTGCGCTTGCCCTCAGTCTCTTCTCACTTACTTAGCGATTGAGTCCACCACAAGGACAAGTAGAAAACGATGCCCGAGGAACTGTTCCGCTTCACGCTCGTCGACGAGGAGCTGGCGGCACCAGAGCATGACGCCCAGATCTTTGATGAGAAGAAGGGGCCCCGTCGAGTCTACGGAACGGACGAGTCGCCGCCAAAAGTTCAGGGTACGAGTTCGTAGAAAGCAATTTCTGTACTTTTTTTCGTTTGTTTTGACCTTTAGCCTCACCTTGACCGACACGCGAGATCGATGGACATCGAAGACATAAATACTGACAAGATACTGATACCGACCACAACGCAAACCGAAAGGAACCAACGAGAATGACAACAATGTAGGTTTTCTGTTGCGCTCCGGACCGCGCAGCAAGTCGACGACTGGGCACCAAGCCTTCGGCGGACCAGGGAGCAGCCCTTCCCAGCACGCGGCCCCTCGGCCTCCTGACGACGACGACGTAGGTGCGTTCCGTTTTTGCGATGTCGCCGGAGAAACCGGAAGCGGAGGCTCCTTCGGTGGGTTCCTCGGTGCGCTGGGTTCGGGGACCGCCAGTTCTAGCTCCTCCTCGTCCTTCGCTGCGACTCAAAAGATCCCGGTCGCGTCCCCAACCGATGGTGTCCTCAGATCGTCCCCGACTTCGAAAACGCCGCTCGACACGCATCGGAACGAGATCTCGGAGTCGATTGGGTTTCAAGGGGCGGTCGTTGCGCCGCCGAAAGCCTGGGAGAAGAGCGCGGGCGAGCGTTTAGTGCGATCTCTGAAGAACGAGCAGAAGCGGCGCAAGCTCGCGCTTGAGCGGTGGGACGCGATTTGCGACGAAGACGAAAAGTACCTGCAGGACGAAATCGAGCGCGCAAAACGAGATGCGGAAATGGAAACAAAAATCCGCGACAGTAGGCGCGCAAGGCTAGGTGTGGCGGCGGATGCGGAGGGAGAAAAATCCGAAGGTTGCGAAACTGAAAATGCAAAAGAACGCGGTGAAAAGGGGAGGGACAAGATGAGCGACAGACAGTCCCCAGAGGAAGAACGAGCCCCAGAAGGTGATGAGCCGGACGAGAGCGGCGCGCCCGCCGCTGACCCGGATGTAAAAGCAGAGGAGGAGGCCGCGCCGTCTGTGCCTGCAGACGCCGGCGCGGAGGCAGAGCAGGAAGGGCAAGATCATGAGCCTGGCACTAAAGCTAAAGCAACGGAAGGGGAGCATCAGACAGAGGATGCAGATGGCGGCGGAGCGGACGAGAATGAAGTGCCGCAAGAAATAAAACAAGGAGGTGCAGCCGCAGAAACCGAGAACCCCACAGAAGAGGGAGATGCGGTGGAGACTCACGAGCGCCGCGCGGAAGGAGCTGGGCAGCATGGGGGGACGGATGACAGCAAAACCAATACCGGCGGCGTTGGCACTGGCATTCGCACTGAATCCGATGCCATGCTGGCAAGGGAGCCAAGCGACGCTGCAGCAACCGGTATTCCGCATTTCTATACGTCGAGACCATCGTTAGAAGTAGAGGTATCTCTATCTATGATTGAAATTCGTGTGGTGTATGCGCATCGTCATATATGCATGGCAGCATATGTTTGTAGAACGAGGAAGTAAACAGAAAAACCACTGACTAGTCCTCGTCCTCCGTCGTAGTCCTCCTTCTGAGACGAAAGTGGTCTTCGAACTCAGGCGCTCCTGCAGAGGCTCCTTCCCCGCCAACAAGACCGAAGGCTTCGTTCACGGCGGCGATGTTTGTGCCGGCCATTGTCTTTCCCGATCAAGCGTTCGAGGCGGACTTTCTCCCGATGGCCGCGAAATTGGGGCTAGCGTCAACGAGGGAGCTTGAAGGGCGCGAGTCTCTGTTTTGGGAAGTGCGCGTCAAAAAGGAAGACGAAGGCCGGTGGATGCACGTGGGAGACTGTGCAGCGGACGTGGTACCTCAATGAACTTTATTTTTCGCAGCGGCAGCACCAGCCGTTGGTGTCGCAGGTCTGCTTTGATGTTGAACATCTGCCAGGAGGATCTCAAACGACACACAGGTTTCTGCCGCTGGAGTAGTTGACGAGTTGATGCGATGGATGTTCAACTACGCACTTGTCGGAGCCCGTCAGAACGACCTCCCCAGCTTCGACGCCGTGCCCCTACCAGAGTGCTACTACGCCGCACGGAGCTGCCAGGAAACGCGCGCGAAACTCGTGCCGCCGCTTGCTGACAATTAGGGACCTGCCCGTGGTGTAGTTGGACTCGGAGTACGCTGAAGTACAGATTGGTGCGGGAACGAATTTTCCGAAAGGTGGGTGCAACACAATTTGTGTCTGAGGACTGAAGACTCGTCTTCAACAGGTGTTGAACGACTGACGCGCAACCGCAAGGTTGTGACTCAGAAAGTACTCCAAAATGATCCGGAAGTTCGCCGCACTTGTGCTGCATTCGCGTGAGAGAGTCAAGGTTCTCAACACAGCAGGGTAGTGCTTTTTGGTTTTGTGCAGGGTTCCGCACTCGGACACGGCGAGCTGCCGAGCAAAATTTGTACGGCTGTTCGACTTACTACACATGAGCGCATCAGAAGCGCGAGCAACGAGGAGAGAGCCTGCCGGAACCAGACTCAAATGGGAACGATCAATGGGCATGGGGATGGCGCCGCCACCGGCTGCGTCCCCAGTACTAAACTCCACCATAACAAGCAAGAAAAGAACGCCGCTATGGTATTCATTGATGTCGCGACGTCCCGATGCCACGCCATTTCGGTTAGGACAGAGAGACGTAGCGTAGTGTCATAGCAAGCGTACGACAAGGAAGCTACTTCATTCTTGTTACTGACTGCGGTGTAATCCTTGTTCAAATTAAAATTTGTTTGTCTTTGTGACACACATAGATTTCAAATCCAAGAGAGCGCCGCAGTATGTCGTCTTCGTCGGATTCTCCTACCCCCGCTGCCCGAGCCATGGGATTTGCCTCTCCGTCGAACAAAAGAACAACGCAAGCGGAAGCTATGCGCCAAGACTCCGCAGCGGGGGCCCCGACGCCTACCACGACTCCCGCTATCGACTTTGCTTCCTGTCGCAGCAGCCATAAGAACCAATCTACTTTGGACCACTCGTCGTGCAACGAACGAGTGGAACACGCCGGAGAAGATTGTTCCATCTCCGAGCTGGTCTTCGGCGACGCGCCGACGAGCTCGGAGTGTGGCCCAGGTGGTTGCGCGGCACCAGCTGCAAGCGCCGTGCTGGTTGAAGCTGAATGCGCTGCTCCTGGAGCAGATGGCGATCTCGAAAAAAAGTCGCAGAAGGAGACAGCGTCTGCGTCCAGACCCTCCACGAGCGGCGTTCCCGTTCGCGTTGCTAGCTCTTTTAGTTCGTCTTCGTCCGCGGTTCCGGCTCCGTCGTCTTCGACGCCATCATCTTCATCTGGCGCAGCAACTACACTTGGAAGTACCTCTACCGCGGAGGTGAGGACGAAAACCGGTTGGCGGCGCGTGCTGACTTACGATGCAGCCGGAGAAGGTGAACCTGATCAGGAGCAGTATGAGTATCATGCTGAAAGTAGTAGACCTGGAGACGTCCAACATGCCGAGAACCAAGGGAAAGAAGTGCACGCTGGTGCGCAGGAGCACCAGAGCATGAGGAGGACGAGTCCGGCAAATTTAATCAAGCTGAACGGCACGACAGATGAAATTTCGCTGCTTGACCTGCAGTCGGAAGGAACGTCGACGAGGTCGGCGTATGCCGACCGGCCCGGCGTCGCGGAGGTCGCAGGCGGGGAGCACGAAATCGAGTCTCCGGCGGTGGGAACGATCGACGCCCACACTGATCAAGATCAGGATCGCTCGGCTACATCAATTCCTTCCCAAGAACAGCACGATGCCTCGTCGTCGCACCATGCGCATTCTTCCTACCACGACCAGCGCATCACGGAGCTCGAAGACCTGATTCGCGCTCAGCAAAAGCAGGTCTTCCACATGATCCACGGCTGGAGTTCGCTTCTCTCGCTCACGACCTTCTTCTACACCTGGCGGCATTTTGCGGTGAAGGGCAAAGCAGACGCTCGCCGAGGTCAAAGTCAGAGAGAAGGAGAACAACTACAGCGGGCAGTGGAGGAACAGCTGGACCGCGCGAAAAAAGAACTTTTTGCCGATGGCAAGCGGAAAGAAACGGAGCTGCGGGCGGAGGTGGGGGCCGCAGAAGTCAGCCTGATGCGGGTCCGCGGGGACTTGATTCGGGCGGAGGAGGCGCGCGCGCAGACTCTGTACGACTTGGGCGTGTGCAAAATGGAAAACGGGGAGCTGCGGAAAGAGAACGAAGCGCTGGGGGAGCGTCTGAGAGAATACGAAGAGCAGCTGGCGAAGCTGCGGAAGCAGATGGCGGGGGCCTCGCGAGAATCGAACACCGGGGTCGACAACCACGCGCGCCGCGACGCGCACCTTCCCAGTTCCAGGTCTACCGAAGTGGAAAGGGTCGAGCAACACCAACTGCAGGGCTTCGATGACGACTTTGGCTTTGCGCGCGAGGAGACAGCAGCGACACGGAAGAAAAGCAGCAGCTGCGCTGGCACAACACCCGACGTCCAGCATGTTGAAAAGCAGGAGGAAAACAAGTACTATCGTTGTGACTTCCACTTCTATGTATGGGTATTTAATTCCCGCCTCCTCCCCCGTCGCTTGTTTAGGGCGGGGCCGCTGGGGCAGATGCCAGTTGCTTCTACGGTTTTCTATGTATGGGTATTCAAAAATTCTTCATTCTGATACGATGAAGTAGAACATCGGCGCAGCGCCTCCGCTTGTGCCAGAGTTTTCGTCCAGTCCTGCTCTGTTTACCGTAGCCTTAGGTATGGTGTAACAGTAAACTACTGAAACAAGAATATGAATTTTTCAGCGTCGCCGTCGCGTCTGAGAAGGTGGCTCTGCCTCCTCCGTCGTTGTTCGAGAGTCCCAGCGTGTTCATGGAGGACGTCCGAGCGGAACAAGTGCAGGTGTTTGATGATACGGAGGAAGCGGACCGCCACCGACCCCACGAGGGCGAGGTCGTTTCTTGCGGTCGTCCTAAGGCTGAGGAAGACACCAGAACAAGTAGACCAGTGGCAACATTTTCCAAGACAAATAACCGGCACAGCACGGGGTCTACGTCGTCCACCGGTTCGTGCGGGAGCAGGGATTCTCGAGCCGGCGCAGGCCTTCTGCAACAAGACCCGCGAAGCCACCAAAGCAATCCGTTCCTCCTGCGAACCTCGTACAGTGCCGAGGAGTTGGTCGTCGGTGGAGGTGGTGCAACGTCATTAGCGACCCCGAACGCAAACACGAAAAGAAAGCAGCGGCAAGACTCATTCTCGTCCGCGAGATCGCGCTCCGGAAGCAGTCAGCGGCCGGCGCCGCGCGGCAGCGGTTTATCTTCTCCGCAGCTGCTGCCTGAGGAAGATGTAGGTCATGTTGTCATGATCGAGGCAGCAGGCCGCGGTATTGATACTGCAAGTCCAAGTGCAAGTGCGGTGGGGCCGCGAGCTGCAAACAGTTGTCGCATTCCGTTTTCAACGCCAGCAAGTCCGGCCCTGCTACTACACGCCGATAAAAATGGTCGGAATCTCAAGCAGAAGCACGACGTTTTCAATGCGTCCTCACAAGCAGAAAAGCTGCATTTACACGAGTCGCCGCTGGACGGGGGTGGCCAGGCGTTCGACTTGAGCCCGCCCCACTTAAATCAGGGATTCGAGGACGAGGAAGGACAACCTAGAGCTGCTGCACTTCCTCCATACGCACACCACGACCAGGTGTACCCTTCCCGTAAGCTGTCGGCGGATGTTTTGTCGGTTGCGTCCTGGGCTACGTCGACGGATTTCGGGTCGCGCAAAAACAGCTTTGATCGCATAGAATTCGTGCACAAAGCGACGCCCACACAGCAGGAGGACATCCCCGCTTGCCCGCTACCAAGACCGAAGAGCAGGAGAACTATCTCCGGAGGAGAAAGCAGTACAAGTCGAGCGAGGGCGATAACACTAGAAGCTGCAGCTGCTGCTGGCGTGCCAAAGCCAAACCCAAAGATCGCCGCTTCTGGACGTGAGCCTACTTCTTCGTTGTCGCATTCGGCCTCGACGATGCGGAACGCGCCTCCTCCTCCATCGAATACCAGACTACATACTGTGGAAGTACACGGGCGGAACCGAGCAGACTTTTTCAACCGAAGTGACATCTACCTCGGGAGGGACGGTGCTCGTGCGTTCGGCGTTGGTGGACGACCAGAAAACAAACAACACGAAAACTCCCACCACCACGCGACTGGACCCGCCGTGGAGGGGAACAGACCAAGAAGGCCGCCTTCGTCAGAAACTACGCTTGTTTCCCCCGCGCTGCACAGGCCCAAAGAACTCGGACACCACCCGCAAGCTGCATCTTCTTCTTATTGTCAGGCGATGAGAGTACCACACCGACACATCACTCGAACTCGTGATGATCACAAAACGGAAGAAGTCGCGCCGCCGTCTTCCACGACGCCAGCAAGAACATGGAAGTTGGTCTCTGGAGGAGCAGCAGCGCCCCCGTCCCCGAGGAGTGTGCGCCGCGCCATCGATGAGGACATCGCTCGATGGGGCTGGGGAAACTCGCGGTCACAAACTCAAGCTTTCGCGGCAACTACAATAACAAGGCAACATCGACGAGCATCCGGCGAGGAAGTTTTCGCAGAAATCGACACCAATGTGGAGGCCAGAAATTTTCAATCATCCACCTCGCGCCCGCCTTCGATGGCAGCGTCCGCTCGGAAAAGCTTAACGCAGCAGCATGAGCATCAGAATTCGCAGTATCATGCTCCTGCGGGCACTAGCAGTAGCAGGAAAGTCTGGACTCCGCGAGGGGTCACTGTAGCGGGCGTTCCACCTGGTGGAGTTGGAACGGGCCCGGGAACTGGTGGTCTGAGACCACCGCCGCGGGCGCCGGGACGTGTAGCGGAATTTGGCGGCCACCTCTCGCACACGGACAACGAGGACCCGCGCCGACACGACAAGCACAAGGACAAGCATCTTCTGCAACGTGATAACTACTTCAACGACGAGAACGCTGCGTCCACGATTGGGTCGCGAAGGCCGAAAATAAATGAGGCCGCCATAACTCCGCGACTGGCAAAACTACTATCGCCACGAATCATCATGCCCTCGTCCCGGTCCCCCTCACTCGGGAAGGTCGGAAATGCAAGTCACAGTACGAGAAGGTAAAGTAAAGCGTGGGGTTGGAAGCCTCACCACTGCGGCAAATTGATTGAGCGAATGAATCGGAATACCCACTCCCGATCATTGATTTGCTGGGAATGGTGAAAGAACAAGAAGCAGAAGGTCAAGGTTTTAGTACCGTAAGCCTAACAAACTGTTATCTGCCGAGGGAAACTGGAAGCAAGTGGAACAAAATGAAAGCATTGCATTACAGTAGTGCGTGAGCCGAGCAGCAGGTGGGGCCGGCCGCTACGCACGTGAAGGTGGGGATGACTGAGTCTCTAGTATGGCCGAAGCCTTCCCCTTGCGGGACAAGATTTCGCTTGATCTTCTGCTGAAGTGACGAGTTTGTGTGCGATAAAACTGCTTTGTGTTTTTACATCGATCTGAGCGAGAAAACAACTAGAAGAGAAGGCGCGTGTCATCTTTTCAACTATCTTAGTAACGACGGCCTGGCGCTGCCTTGCCGTCAGTCATCAAGCTCAAGAAGCGAACAAAGCGTTTGCTTTGGATAGTAATATGCCCGCCATCTACAACTACATTTTTTTACTTCGTCTACCTGGTCCTCCGTTCCGTTTCTAGAGCTGGGTTTGAGAGCACGCATTAGCGTTGCACACGCTCACGCGTTTGGAAGAAAATAAACGTGGACCGGATCCGGAGTAATGTACGCGCATCGAGATGACGATTCGTCGCGGAAGCGGCACAGAGAGCAGAAGTCTTTGTGCATCTACAATCTTGGCCTCCTCGTGACTTGCGACCCAAACCGGGGGCTGCGGAAAAAGGCGTCTACTTCCAGGGGAGGGGAAACGCTCTTGAAGCGCCGGCGCAGCAACGAAGCGTCCAAGAACCCCGGCGAAGGTGATGCAGAGTTTGCAAGTAGCGTCGAGGACGAGGAAGCCGGTGGCGACCCGCTCGGACGCGTGCCGGGCCCGGCTTTGATCTATATCGACGAATGGGGCCAGTTGAAGTTCGCCGGTCGCCAAAAGGACTGCCCCTACTCCATGGTCACGCCTTCGTCGACGTCGGGTCATGTTCAAGAAGAGACGAGTAAGCAGTTCGTGGATGCGGATGTTGTAATCGACGGCAGTGGGCTGATCGCGATGCCTGGGTTGGTGGATTGCCACACTCACTCTGTCTGGGCTGGTTCCCGAAGTGCAGAGTTCGCTGAGCGGCTCCGCGGCGTGCCTTATGTCGACATTCAGCTCCGTGGAGGCGGGATCAACAGCACGACACGGGCCACGCGCGCCGCCTCCGTCGTCGAATTGTATGAGAGTGCGGCGAAGCGTGTCGACTGCCTGTTAAGGACGTCGGGCGCAACGACCGTGGAAATCAAATCGGGGTATGGGCTTTCTGTTGCCGACGAGCGCAAGATGCTCGAGGTGGCCGACCGGATCCGGCAAGACGGAGCCAGCGCGACGTCTTCGGCCGCCGCGCCGCGCATCTTTCGCACGTTTCTCGGGGCCCACCTGATTCCCCCGGAGCACCGGGACGATCGTGAGAAGTACGTACGCCAGGTCATCTCCGAGCAGCTGCCGCAGTGCGCCCCCATCAGTGACCACTGCGACGTTTTTGTCGAC
Source organism: Amoebophrya sp. AT5.2 (assembly GCA_005223375.1). Classification (NCBI taxonomy): domain Eukaryota; class Dinophyceae; order Syndiniales; family Amoebophryaceae; genus Amoebophrya; species Amoebophrya sp. AT5.2. The sequence continues at coordinate 12,083 of RXOD01003861.1, read as the reverse complement.
AAGGGCGCGTTCACTCTGGACGAGGGACGGCGCATTCTGGAGGCGGGGCAGAAACTGGGGCTTCGGCCGAAGGCGCACGCCGAGCAGATCGAGCACACGGGCTGCGCCAAGCTCGTCGCGGACTTGGGCGGGCTGTCCGCGGACCACCTCGAACGGCTGGACGAGGACGCCGCCCGCGCCATGGGCGAGAAGCAAACGGTCGGCGTGCTGCTCCCCGGCGCACAGTGGTACCTGAAGGACGTGGCGCCCCCGACCGCGTTGCTTCGAAAACACGGCGTGAAAATGGCAGTGAGCACGGACTTGAACCCCGGCAGCAGCCCGGTTTACGACCTGGTGCAGTGCGCCACGATGGCGTGCGTAATGCAGGGGTTGACGCCGGAGGAGGCGCTGCTGGGAATCACGCGGCACGCCGGTCTTGCGCTTGGCGACAACCGCTTGGGCTGGCTCGGCGTGGATGCGGATGACGCAGGTGGATCGGTAGCCGACGTAGCCCTGTTCCGGCCGCCCCCAGGGGAGGGATGCACCGTGGAGGCGCTGATACAGTTTTCTGGCGGCTACAAGTGCGTGGGTGCAGTGCGCGACGGGCGAGTACTGTTTTTGGAACAAGATCGAGGACCGCTCGTGAAGAGCGGTAAGGGTGGGGGAAGCACAGGACCGGCAGTGTGCTGGAGCGGGAGTGGCAGTGCGAGAGACGCCAGCAGACTGTGACGGCTTTGTTTTTAAAAAATGATTGAAAAATGCTCCGCCAGCGACCCAGCTTGGTGCAGTTTTCCTTGTCGGAGTAGCATTGCGCGGCTCGCCGCAATCGCAAACCAGCGCGAGGAGCGCGAGCGCCAGCGCGTCAAAATCAGCTACTATAACAATTTTACGGAGGAAGCACGACCAGACCCAGAGTTGTCAAAGTAAGCAGCAGAAGACTCGTCGAGGGTCCTCGTCCGAAAGCTTTGCTCGGCTCTGCAGGCGCAGGAGCAGGAAAGCACGATAAAGCAGCTTCTGCCTGATTGATGATGTTCGGATTCTATCGGATCACGATCACGATCGCAATTTCCACAAGCGCAACCAGGAAGCGAATAGATACGACGCGCATGACTGGATGACGGGAAAGGGATCGTCCGAACAGGGGGCGGCAATGCCGCAAACATAAGGGATAGGGTGTTTTAACATCCGTAGTCAGTACATTGCCTGAGCCTGGACCTGGTTGAGGTATACTTCCTTGTTGAGCTTGAGCACCCACGCCCGACGGAAAGACACTTTTAAAATGCGTCCGTTGCTGTTCTTGGTTTCTTTGATGGTCACTCCTGGCTCCTTGGGCTTGCTTGCCGCGCCGATTGCGCCGCAGCATGGCCGCGGCTCGCCGCCCATCCCTTCCCATGTGTACGACCACTACTTTTCGAAGACTGGGAACGGAAACTGCAGCACAACTTGGTATTGGCGCAACTCCATTATCTCGTCTAAGGTAGGCTTCCACGGACTGTTTTGGCACTTGCAGAACTGGTGCTACGGCCGCGGGGACCGAGATGAGGCGCCGCCCGTCGACAACGCCAAAGGAGGGGAAGATAAAGGTGTTGAAGGACGAAAACAGATAATGACCACCACCACTACATCTCCTGGTGACAATGACGAACTTGTTGCTGAACTACAACTACCGGAAGCCGAGCGGCTGATCGATTTCACTGGGGCATTGGCAGGAGACCTCGTGCTCCATGAAGACGACCACGCCACGACAGAAAACGCATATAGTGGGAGCGACGCTGCTGATTCGCGGTCTCCCTGGGGTCAATACGTCGGATTGTACGAGGAGGCGCTATCGACGTTGAACGACGACCGAAGCTTGTTCTGCAATCGCATGCCGAGCTGCGAGCAAGGTAGCTGCCTGCGGGAGCGCGGCGAAGACTACCGGGAGTACGGCCGGGACGTGGGCGGTATGAAAAATGCTGCTCAACTGGAAGGCACGTCGGATAGCAATGCGACCGCGACTGCGTCCTCGTCTTCACCCGCTGCTAGAGGTAGAGACGCACAGGAAGAACTGTACCTGGGTCCGGCGGCGCGTGCCGAAAACGTACTGCAGCTCTGCACGCACGACGGAAACGAAGGCGCGACCTTTTTCCCCGCGGCCCATCTTTCGGACCGCCGCTGGCCGCGATCGCCGCAAGAGAGTTTTACTTCCCCTCGCCGGCGCAGAAGGAGGACGATGGCGCGGGATCGGAGAAGTAGATCTTATCGCGGCAATGGCCCGCTCCGGCGCGCGGACGGGCTGCCAGAAGATGATAAAAATCCCTTCTACTTTTACCACACCCGAACGCCCATGGACGTCGTCGAAAAGCTGGGCGTGTTCGCAAACCTGAAGACCCACGGCGGCTACAACGGCTACTCACTCGAATACATGCTGAGTCCGCCCGACACGGTGTTGAACAACATCTACACACGCCGCTTTCCGGACCGTGTGTGGGAGACTCGCGGTTACGAAACTTTTCTCGTGCACGGCAGCGACAAACCTCCAAAAGGCGTCATAAGATTCGGAATACCACACTTATTTGCGAACAGAGACCTAGAAGGGCGTGAGGGCGGAGGCAGTACGTCAGTTATGAACACGTCAAAGGGCGGTCCCCCCACTGGCGAACGTGGAACCTCTTCGTCAGCACTAGCGGAAACGGAGCACCAGAACCTCCGCTGGAGCGAGGTGACAGCGCACGAAGTGAGCGACTTCATGTCGGTTCTGATGCGGGAAGGCGTAATCCGAATTCCCGAGCGCGACGCCAGCAACACCTGGTTTCGCCGTGGGAACCCGCAGAACGACAGTCCCGATAGCCCGGGCGGTGGCATGGACTTCCCCTTCGTTTCCGACCTCAGCGGCGTTCTCCAAAACCAAGACTCCGTGGCCTTCTACCACCGGCAGTCGTGGCGGGAGGCGTTTGCAGAAAAGGTGAAATCGGAGCAGAAGAGACGGGCGGCGGCGGCGCGCAGGCAGGCGGAAACGGAGGAGCAAACGGCGCAAGCGGCGCCGACCACATCTACGCTGTTCCCAGCCGACCCCGATACCATTACCAGCAGTGCAGCTGATCTTGACGTGGCAGCCATAGCCGACACCAAGCCACGACAACAAATGAGGTCCGACTTCGATGATCGTAGTGCGGAGGCGGACGCGGAGGACCCGCGGCTTTCTTGGGACAACTCGCGGATTTTCGTCGTGAACCCCGTGAAGGTGTTTTCCAACACCGTGGTGGTCATGGCCAGCGAATGGCAAAACATATCGCACTTCACACGCATGGTGATCTGGCTCTTCGAGTTGTTCACGAGTGACTGGTTTCTCACCTGGATAAAGCGGGAAAACTTGCAACCCTTCGTGCTCCCGACTAAGTTCCTCCAGGACTTCCACTCGCTGCTCCCGCACAACAAACTACTGCTGGATGTGCTGTTCAAACACCTTACTACGAAGGATCTTGGGGGGACCTCGCCGTACTACCCTGGCGTCGAGTTCTGCATGTATCTCGACGAGCCATACTTCATGGACTACCATGGCGCCCTTGACGCAAAATTCGTGAAGCAAACCATCCGCGGCCGCCACTGCATCGACTGGGAGTACGACCCACTCCCCGTTGTACGAGGGTCGTCCCCTATTTCGTCGGAAGAGCAAGAACAAGCCACAGCTTTCGATGCCTCTCTGATGAATGTGCCCATGTACGACACCGACAAGCAGCACCAGTTTCTTGTGGAGGGCTACGACTACGAAGAACCGAAGGAACCGGCATTCGTGGACGTTGATGCAGATCACGAGAATAATGCGTTGCAAACCACTCACCACCTGGAGCGGGAGCAGATGATGGAGAACTTTGCTGTGAAGCCAGAGGGAGCGGAAAATCCGGATGCCGCTTCTACTTCTGCAGCAGTATCAACCGGCGGGCACGACGACGAAGCGGCCTTCCTCGCGGCTGGTGAACTCGAGAGCGAGACACTAGACAAAGCACTGGGAGGTGGCGGGCGCGGCAGCAACGACAACGTCGGAGGTTCAACAGATTCTCGGTTCGCCTCCAATCAACAGAACAAGATCACGTCGTCGAACAAAAAGCTGAAGTTTCTCGCGGCTGCGGTGACAACGATTCAGGAGATCGGCTACCCGTCCTTTGTTGTCCAGAGGGCGCACGATGGTATCAGCTCGCCAGAGGCGCTGGCACGATTTCGAAGGCTTGTGTGGGAAGAATGCGGGATAGAAGGTCGTGGAAGTCCAAATCATGAAGATGTCGCCTCATCTGCCCCGAGTAGAGGCGAACAGGTGGAGGGGAAAGAGAAATCCACCTTACAGGTGCTCTTCATGGAGAAGGACGGACGAAACCGGCAGATCAAAAACCTGGACGAAATTATCGCAAAGTGGCGGGCGAGATTGTCCGTAGGACCACGCAGTGGCGTGCACCACGTGCATTTTCGTCGCGTGAAGATGACGAACTTTACGCCTTGCGAGCAGATTCAGTTGCTGTACGACTCTTTCATTGTGATCAGTATGCACGGCGCGGACCTCACCAACACGATTTTCATGCGGCCGAACGCGTCGTACGTCGTCGAGATTTCGCTCGGGGAAGGCGCGGCGGTGCCAGTCTCGAACGGCGCGGGCGCAGACGAGCGGTGGCGGTGTGACACAGTAAAGGGAATGATGTACCAGGAGATGGAGCCTTGGGTGTTTAAGACCAACCAGGGCTCCATCTCTCTGTCCTGGGACCGGACGCAAAATTCTTACGCTTACAAGGAGGTCCTACGCCGCCGAAAAGAGGCGGGCATGGAGGAAATCGACTGCAAAGTGATCGGGAACGACACAGTGGGAACCTACCTGCTGAGCGAGCAAAGCGAGGACTTCTGGTACAAAGACAAGCACCAGAAGAGCACGGTGAAACCAAGAGCAAATGTTTCTCCGTCGCGCCGCGCGATGGGGTACTATTCCGATTTCTTGCGCAAGGCCGGCATCACGTACGACAATCTCCAGATCGGCGTGGAAGACTTGCCCCTGGACAATCCTTACGACGACTTCGGGGACGAGCGGTTTCGAGGCGTGCACCTCACGGAAGAGTACTACAAGCGGCTCGCACTGGGGCGGGACAGAAACCTAACGGTGCCGTTCGCGGCACTGGAACAACTCGTCCGCCCGAAGCTGGAACACGGAATCCGCCACTTCCTGGGGTGATACCTGCCCGGCTCCTTGCGCTTGGTCAGCTTCTCATGGACGCGCTTCCGCGACGAGATGAATGGGCGCGGTTGCCAACGGGTCGGCGAGACTCAAAACAGTAAACAACTGAAATAGAAATACGCAGCGATCATCGGGAGCCCGTGAGACGGCACCAGTGACGGGCGCGTAGTTACGCAGAGCCTGGCGCTTTATCATGGGGCACATCTTGATCTTGCCGTCCACAATCACAAACACGCAGTTGCAGTTGTACTTCTCAATTTACTCATAAGGGGCACGCATGATCCATGAGTTTGAGGATGTAGTACTAAAATAAAAATAAAAATAAAATTCATGACGATCATCATTATGATCATCAGCTGGACGATCGAAGATGAGGTGGAGATGTCTTCATTGGCGGGGAGAAGGAACAGGCACAGCAAATGCCAAGCAGCACTGCCAAGACCACAACGATCTCTACCGGTGGGGCGCAACGAATGCCAACGTGACGCTCACGCTAAAGCATCCAGCACCGCCTAAGAAGTTCACTTGCGCTGCGTCATCGTGCATCGAGATCAGCATTTCCCTTGAATCAGAAACGAAAGAAACGGAAAAATGTGTGATGCTGGTGGAGATCCCTTGCTATCGCAATCGTCGACAGATCATTCAGCTTTCTTTATGTTGAAACGAGCACAAATTTATCAGAATGAGTATGAGCTCTAATATGATTATAACAAGTGCACCAGCAGACCTTCACATCAGGAGAACGAAAGTATAAATATCGGCATCGCGGCTCACGCTCCTGATCACGATGAGATATTTTTGACGAGCTACTGCTAGCTAGATTTACGATTCCCTCGTTAGTTTACGACTCACTTATTTACGATTTGATTTCGAAACAGACGAGACCCAGACATTGCAATTTTTGAACCAACGCACCTACTACTTCTACCTCGAGGGAGGAGGACGAGCGCCACTACAAAGACAAACGTTGCTACTGCCATTGCAATTGCATTGATGACGCGGTGGCGGCTCCTCACTCTCACAGCTACAGTTCAGTATATATAAGTACCAAATCCACGAGGTAGTAGTGCAGAGAAATAGAATACTCGACCGCCTCGTTTGTAGTTCGAGTTCCTGGCGCTTTAATTAATAGGTCGGTGTAGAAGGAGGTGGAGGAGGTTGAGTTTGAGATCATCAAGTCCACGTGTTTCTCATTCTTAGTTGGGCTTGCTGGTACAAGCAACTACTCACTGATGTTGATGTTTGCGTCAGTCCGCCGAAGCTGCAACTGCGCTGCTCTCCTAACCGCCTTCCTGAATGTTCATGTTGCGGTTCCGAATGTAACGTTTTTCGGAGCGCATGCTGCAGTCGTCTACAAATCCAAAGCGAAGGCGACGGCACCGGGCACTCCCAGCAGTGCAGGGGGCGCGGGTGCTGTCGGGGAGGTGGGCGCGGACGCCGCGCCCGGCGCTGTTGGCACGCAGAGGCAAGCCGGCGGGGACGATCGGCCATTACGCTTCGGGAGCGTCGACATCCGCGACGGAGACCCCGAATCAACGCAGGCTGAGCGCGGCGGAGCGGCCTTACGGCCACCTCCGCGCTACCAGTCGTCCTCGAGCACTGAAGATGCTAAAGTTCTTAAAAATGGAAATGGCCGTTCCCGTTACGAATGGCATCAACTCCCGCCGGGTGACTCTGAATCTCCGCCCCCCTTCGCAGAATTCCGTGAGGTGGATGAGACTGCTCCCTTGCCGTGGTTGGCAGCAGCATTCCCTCGCAGAAGCGCCCCAGGGTTACAACGGGAAGAGGCTCAGCAGGCCCCGCAACCACCGCATCCGCATCCGGCGACTCCCGCAACTTCATCTTTCGGAGCATCAGGAGCAGGAGCAGCAGGAGGACCCTCCGCTGCTAGTAGGGTTCGGCAGCACCGACGTCGCCCACAGGAAATTGAGGTGCCTTCGACACCCAAAAGCTCCGCAAACGTCTCCCCCAACGATCCTGTGTACCTGAACACGCAGCTCCCGCGGCCTGGCACACCCTACCATCCGCAACATGGAGGATACCAGCTGCATCTTCAGGAACTACCTGCTGTGGAAGGACCGCAGCAACCGCAGCACCCGCTGCCGCAGCAACCGCACCAGCCACACCAGCCGCCGGCTCAATTTCTCCATATTCCGGTGCCACCCATCTCTATCCCCGTGCCAGTTGACGTAGGAGGAACGGCTCCACCCCAGCAGAACACGCCACCGTCAGATATGCGTTGTGTGCTTCTCCAGCGAACTTACAGGGTCCTGGTGGACGCGAAGACGGCGGCGGCAATGGTGGGATCAGGAACAGCGCAGTTGCAGCAACCAATTGGAGGCTATGTCCCGGTAGGGCCGTTCGCTTCGCCGCAATTTGCATGGGGAGCGGACGGAGGCGGAGTACCTGTCCCAGCTGCACCTCCCTTGGGATTTCCCTCGGCGTTTACGGCTGCTCAGGCAATTGCAGTGCCGATCATGCCCATGCGGTTAATGTGTGCTGGTCCGACGACCTCCTCGCCGGCGCCGCCCGCGGGGAATCCCTACCCTGCATCGCCAGCGCCACCTGCTGCACCGTACCAGCCGTCATTTCTCTTCCCGACGCAGTGTCCCCCTTCGAGCGGTGGTGCTGCCGGTACGAGTGGACCCAAGGGAGCGAACGTGCCTGAATCCCCGCAAATGGCAGCAGCAAGCAGTTTTGGGGAACAGAGAGGACAGCAGGACCTGAGCGGCGTTGATGGGGCTGCGACGTGCAGATGCGCAGCTCCTGACATTTCCCCCGCGAGTCCCGCTGCGCCGACCGCGAGCCCCACCGCGAAGCCGCTACTCGGTCGGATGAAACCGAGTGAGAGAAAAAAGATCCGGGATCAGATGGAGGACCATCGTCGCTGGTTCTACAAGGAGTGTCAGGGAAAGGCTCCCCACCCTTGGCATCCATCTAGGCTGTCTCTGGCTGAACACATAAGATGGCTGCACCAGCAACAAGGAGCGCACGAAGATCCTCCTGTTTCCGAGATTGACAGGGCAGCGTCATGTTTGGAGGAGCACCCCCCAGCCGAGCGTGCGAATGCCCAACTGCACTTCTCGATCTCGTCGGGCGCGCAAGCAGCGGGAGATGCACAAGTATCTGTCGCGATGGAACAGAGAAGCCAGCGTGACGAGCCGGCGCTCCCGGGACACCCTGACCATGATGATGCAGCAAAGCGAGAGACATCTGGAGAACCAGAACGAGGGGAGAGCTCCGCGGAGGTAGGTCATGTTGATGGGGAGAAATTGGAGAAGTGCTCGTGCGAAGACAATGCGTGGAGTGTAGTTCTGTCGATGCCGGGCGATGGGGCAACATTCCGGCACGATCAATGTGTGGCGCTCTCTGTCGGGAACGAAGAAACAGGAGCCGCGCCGCTGCTGGAGGGGACGGCGCAACAACTGCATTTGCGTGATGAACAGCAAGTACGGCGCGGGACTAGCCACCCCATGCCTCTAGAAGTACAACAAGCAGCTGCCGCTGGTGGCGACGTAGTTGAGGCGGGATATATTAGCGACAAAGCGCCGAAACACGAAGAAGATCACCTAAGGCCGCCGGCACTGCCTCTGCAAACAAGCTGTGGTGTACAACTCCCTGAGGAGGTAGATGACGAGCTGCAGGGAGGCGAGATCGTGGATGACAGGCCAGAACAACCTCCTCAAGAACCATCCTTGCCTTTCGTGGAAACCTGCGACGCCATCGTTGCTCAGAGCACCCCACGACCATGCTGCAATGACGATAGTGCAGTCTATCAAAGCTGGGTCGACCAGCTTCCGAAGGGAAAGAAGGGCGACGAGGCACAGCGGCGCGCAGCAGCGGTGAATAAAGCGAATGCGGGCGCCGGCATCTACACGAAGAAGAACCTCCTCGGCAAGGGCGTTGCTGGCACGACCATCAAAACACCATATGCCGCGGCGGGCAGGGTAGATAAGAAGAACAAAAAGAGGACACAACAGGCCGAGGCCACCCCACCAGAAGAACAAACGGAGCACGTGACGGTCTCCAGGGCGACTACCAGTGTTGGGCGACGAGGCGATCCCAAAGACGCTGGCGACGCTGTGGAAAAAGAAGTACCGGAGGCAGGTAGCGAAGCGCCCAATACTGCGAGCCCGAGCGACGACCTGAGTACCGACGACGGCACGACCAAGGAAGGATCCGCAGAGGTCGAAGCTCTCATCGCAGGTACAACGGGCCACATGAAGATGACCGTGCCGCAGCTGCGGCGCTACCTCGACTTGCTACAGCGGACCTTCGTGGCGGTGCGCAGCGGTCAGGCGCTCGTGTATGCCGCCTATATGCAATCGCCCGGCCCTCGCATGTCTTTCCTCGCGGAGAAATCGGAGGGCATTCTCGTACGGAGGTTCCTGCCGTTTTTCTTCGCGGAGTATGCGAATCCTAGCTCGAGCAAATATTGGAGAATGCTAGCTGGCATAAAAAACTTTGCGGAAAAACTCGCGGTGCGGTTTCCCTTTGCCCCATTTTCATCTTCTTCGATCAAGCACCAGGGCGAGGGCTCGGAGTCTGTGGTCGCGAAAGGACACCGTAATAAATCCGCGACCCAAGAACAAGAAAACGAATTCTTCCCCGAAGACGTGCTTATCTTCTTAGATCGCATCTACGCCGCGCGGGACGCCGACCTCAATGGATGGTTCTGCCAGCGGCTAAGCGAGGATGGCGGTCTCGTCAGGATGCTCACTCGCGCCCTGTACGCGGTCTACGGTGAGCTCGCCGTCGCGGACGACCATCGATCTGCAGGACCCGCTGCTGCCGAAGACACGACCACCAGCTTGCTTTCCTGGGCACGGAAAAATTTCGGCACCAATTTTGTGAGCGCGTGGCAGCCTCCGCGAGAACAAAAGGCAGGTGTCGGCACGGGTACCGAGTGGGTGGCCGGTAATGCCTTCATGTCAGGAACTCGCGTGGAGCACGGTGTCGTTCACGTCGGCGCGCGAAACGGAACAGGAGGAAGTGCAACAACAGCTGCTGTGGAGCTTCTGTTGCAGTCGCGATACGAGGACCTGGGACTGCCAACCGCGGTCATAATTGCCGAGATGGTCCGAGGAGTGGACGACGTCTGGAATCATGCCGTTCTTCAGCTACAGCTAGAAGCCCTCAGCAAGAGCCTCAAAATTCGCGCAGGCAAAAAAAAAGGGTACCGATGGGAGGAGCAGGAGGAGGCGCTAAAGTACGCCGAAACCCTCTTCAGCGACGAGCTGCGCCGAAACTGGGCGGCCGTTGCGCAGAATAACTACGGACGGGCAATTGTGGCGGGGAAAGAAGTGTCGCGCTGGCTCGCTTTTCCGACGGGAGGTGGGGCTTCATCAAATCCGACGGCGGCGGCGGGTGCGGCCTTTTTGGCTCTGCTAACCCTGCGAAATCCTCCAGCAGAAGCGGAACAACCGGACCAAGTGGCGGTGCAGGCGGTTGTTCGGATTGGCGTTGGCGAAAGCAAGGGCGCTATGTGTACGTCGATCCCGCCGGAAAAGCAAAAGGCTACTGATCGGGAAGTGGTGATTGCAAACACACTTCTGCGCAAGGCGCATTTGGTGGTCCCGTCGGCCAGGGCTGTGAAGGTGTCGCTTCCGAAAAACGAGGACGAGCGGCAATATCTTTTCGAAATAAAGGAGAAAACAATCGAAGGGCGGCTGGCGAAAATTGCGCTGGAACTTTGGCCGCTCGACGAAGGTCACAGTGTCAAGTACAGCGCAGGAAACGCTAGTGACAGAGTGCGCGCGAGGCCCTCTGCTTCTTCTCCTGAATTCCGCGAGCGCGGTAGCCAGCGCGACGAGTCGATCCTTTCCGCCGCGGAGATGGAAGCCGTTCTGGAGGAACTGCCGGTCCTTCTCGTTCCGGTTCCGCCTTCTACACCTACTACCACGAAGGAATCTTGTCCGCCGGCGCAGCGTGAAGCAGCAGTCGTCAATAGTTCCGCTTCGAAATCCAAATCGGAATCGGAATCTCCTCCTGGTCCTGAACATGAACGACTCGAACAAAAAGTCGACGGCGCCGTCAGCAAACCGTGCGCCCGGGGCGGCCCGCCCGAGCAGCCCGGAGCCCGCGAGCTGCCGCAACGCGAACAGGATGAGCACCCACCACCTCCGCCAAAGGCAGTCTATGCAACGATTGCGCGGTGTACCGGCTGCAACGCTAGCTACTTCCTTCCGCGCCATTCAACGTCTAGATACTGCCTACTCCGAAAGTGGCACGAAACCGCGACCACCGAGCGCCAGCACGTGCAGCCGATTGCGCAGCAGGTCTGTTTCTGCGGGCTGCCGTTCCTGTGCCCCAACGGCCTGGCGCGAGGCGACATTCATTACTTGCAGTGCGGTTCCTCCTGCTGCACAGCCGCCGAGCCCAGGTGGAAAAACGAGCTCGATGATTACGTCTACGAGCTGAATTATAAGGCGTCGCAAAGGTCTACGTCGGCGGGTGCAGCTGGTGCCAGTTGTACCAACGGCCTCTGCAAGGAAGCAAAGCAGGCCAATCTGAACGTGCAAAGCAACATCCAGAAATCGTCGCAAGTGTGGGTGCCGAAATTCGGGCTGCGCTGGCTTCTGGATACCATGATGGAGGCGGACGTGGAGGGTACGAAGGCTGGGCTTTACACGGTGAATCCGGAAAAGCCAGCAGATCCGCCCGGACCCTACTCTCTGGACTGGGGAGCTTTGCTCCTGGTTTTGCGTCACAGCAACAAATTCGAATGGAAACAGAGAGACGACGAGAACGCCGTAATTCACGAAAAACCTCCGCCGAAGTCCATAGCGAAGGCGCAGCAGCTTCTGGAAAACACTCTCGGCCTCATTTATGCAGACCTGCTGATGGGGTATTGCGAAATCGCATTCGACAGTCACACGCTCCCGCCCCCTGTGGCGGCGAACCGTACTGG